>JAAGKR010002695.1:16118-69328 GCA_011419295.1 Clarias macrocephalus
CTGGTTGTGACTGTGTTAGGGGTCCAGAGTACTGGTAAATCAACACTGCTCAACACTATGTTTGGAGTTCAGTTTGCAGTGGGCAGTGGACGATGCACACGTGGAGCATTCATGATTTTCCTTCCTGTGGGTAAAGGCTTGAAGGAGGAGTTACTCTGTGACTTTGTACTTCTGATTGATACAGAGGGTTTGAAATCACCAGCACTGGCACAACTGGAAGACAGTTATGAGCATGACAATGAATTGGCCACATTCGTCATTGGTCTTAGTGATGTAACTATCATCAATGTAGCAATGGAGAATTCCACAGAGATGAAAGACATCCTACAGATAGCAGTTCACGCTTTTTTACGGATGAAGGAAATTGGTAAAAAAACAGTCTGTCACTTTGTCCACCAAAATGTTGCTGGTGTATCTGCATATGACAAAAACATAACAGACCGACAAAAGTTCCTGGACCAGCTAAATGAGATGACAGAAATTGCGGCTGAAATGGAAAAGCAACCTCAAGTGAAGAAATTCACTGATGTTTTGGATTATGATGTGAAAAAGAATAACTGGTATATCCCAGGCCTGTGGAATGGCACACCACCAATGGCACCAGTTAATACAGGCTACAGTGTGGCTGTGTTTGATTTTAAAGAAAAACTTTTGGAAATGCTTAAAGAAAGAAAGGATGAACAATGCTCTCAGATACCAGAGTTCCTACAATGGATGAGTAGCTTGTGGAAGGCAGTCAAGTTTGAAAACTTCATCTTTAGTTTTAGAAACACTCTTGTGGCCCATGCCTATGACAACCTTTGCAAAGAGTTTACAGACTGGGAGTGGTCTTTCAGGAGACATATGTTGTCTTTCCTTAGTTCTGCAGAAATTCAGATATCTAACGCGCAAAGCACTTGCGTTCATAAGGTTGTTGATGCACTTAAAGAAACTTCAGATAAAGAGATCCAGCTTCAAATGAAAGAAATTAATCAAAAATTGAAAGACTACTACAAAAGGAAAGATCGTAATGTGCATTTGGTGGAAAAGTACAAAACTGATTTTGTCAAAAACATTATATATCTGGAGACTGAAATGAAAGCTGATGTGAAAAAAAAAATTGATGCTGCTCTTGACATGAGGAGAAACAAGGAAAAAGTAGAAGAGATACACAGTAAGCAAGCTGCAATGATCGAAGCCCAAGTCCTGCAATTACTTAAAAATTACAAACATCGTAAAGATGAGGTATGTGAAGAGGATTTGAAAGTTGATTTTGAGAAAATGTGGACAAGGGTGGTGGCAAACATTACTGGTCTAAAAGAAAGAGATGTTCCTGCTGATGTGTTAAAGCAACTCCGAGCAAGTTTAGGAAATCGACAAGTCAGTGAGGATTTCCAGAATGTTAAGGATTTGACTAATTATGGGCAAAATGATTTCAAGGCCAAAAAGAATCATGTAAATATGTATATATATGTTTAAAATAAAAAACGTAGATGGTAATATATCTTTGATTATTGATTTATTTCTGCTATCCAGTTCATGTTACTGCTTTTAAGTCAAATATTACAATTATGCTAAATCACTTGGCTACAATTGTTGCAAGTTTATTTCAAATGGTACAGTCTTGTTTATTATCAACTTTCTGTAATTCTAATTAATTAATTATTCAGAATATATTGTAAGAATGTCATTTGCCCTTGAATTTGGTTCTGTGTGGTTGAAATTTGATTTGCAAAAAAATCACTGAAAATGAAATAAACTACATAAGCCAATAAAACTAAAATGTCCTCATATTCATGAAATACTAATGCCGTCGTCATCAATTATAATTAGCAAGTCATGCTAAATTATAATCAAGTAAATAGGCTATAATTAGGTGAAACTTTTGTAATTCATGGCAAAACCTTTCAGTTTGTGAAATACAGTAAATTTTTCACTACATTTGGTAGAGATCCTTATTCAGAGCAACAATGTTCGTTTATTTTATTTATACTACTGAGCAGTTGAGGGTTAAGGGCTCAAGGGCTCAGCGGTCATAGTTGGCAATGCTAGGATTTGAACTCACAAACTTCAGAAGCTTATTGTAATCATTTTATGAGACACTGATATTTCTTTCAGAGTCTTATGAATTCAATGCAGCTGCCATACAGAGGGTGGCATCCATTCATTTATTTTGTAAGCTAAAAGGAGTTTTCTTACTTGCAGTAGCTCCCAGACGTGAAGTAATGTAAGTGACCGCCCGATGAAGCCAAAACACTGTGATTTGATCTTGACATGCTGATGCCGTCAGGGGTGTGTGTTTGATGCTCAGGTAAATCACTCACTCACTCTCACTCATCATCTATACCGCTTAATCCTGTATTCAGGGTCACGGGGGCCTGGAGCCTATCCCAGGAGACTTAGGGCACATGGCAGGGTACACCCTGGACAGGGTGCCAATCCATCGCAGGGCACAGACACACACATATACAATCACTCATTCACACACTACGGGCAATTTGGGAACGCCAATTAGCCTAACCTACATGTCTTTGGACTGTGGGAGGAAACCGGAGTACCCGGAGGCAAACTCCATGCACACAGAGACGGGAATCGAGCCTGGCTGGGGATCGAACCCGGACCCTGGCGGTGCAAGGCGACAGTGCTTCAGGTAAATCAATGGAAATGAAATCCAGACATTTGAAATATGCCGGTCAACAGAAGGTTAGAAATTCAGTCCAGTCTCTGGATCCAACCGGTGGCTAAATCTGTAATTACTGTTTTAATTTTTCCAGTTTTAGTCAACAAAGCAGGTTCAAACACTGGCATAGAGGTAAGGAGTGCTAAGCTTAGATTCAAGATTCAAACATTTTATTTGTCACAAGTACAACAGTAGTGAAACGTGATAGAGGGGCAGAAGGTTTTGTGCAGACCCCAGGAGATCCTGAACTTCCTCAGCTGTCTGAGGTAGTACAAGTGCTGCCTAGCTTTCTTCACCAGTGAAGAGATATGAGGTGTCCAGGACAAGTCTTTAGAGATATGGACTCCGAGATACTTGTATCTGGTCACCTTCTTGGATAGTATTTTCAGTCTCTTTTGTTTCTGACCATAAAAATATAATTGACTGACAATCATGAATTATCAATGCCAAATGTTTATTTTAATGACAAATGCAAACAGAAATACGTTTAGACAACAATAACTATAACAAAATGTATAAAGTGCAAATTACTCTAACTCTAGGCTAATGTAAATTATACATTGGAAAATAAAAAATATTGCCTTTCATTTTAAACAAATAAAAAATAAATAAAATTAATAAAATAACTATAAATTTATCAGAGGCATCTGAATGTTTTATTTTTATGGATTAAAATGGATAGGCTATCGGGTATGGTTTGGTATAATTAAGAAAAAAAGAAAGCTCAGGTGGTACAGCCAGGATTCAAGCTTGAGTTTTCGTGCATATAATACAGTCGTTGTATCCGTTGAGCTAAAGCATCACACACTTATTTTTTCAATTTTGTTGAAGTTGTGCTGTTGGATTGGAATCTGGGCCGATGTGATACAAACACCAGATCTGTTTTTTTCCCCCACTCATAAAACACACCAACATGTAACAAACTTGTTTTTTGTTGATGAAAGCAGATTATAGAGCATTATGTCCAATAACACAATATTGCAAAAGTGAAACAGCTGCAGTTTGTTGTGTCATTGTGATATGAATTCCGCCTGCTTTTGCAATGGTCCTCCACTAGGGGCACTCAAGGAATCCTTAGAATCCACTGAATTCTTGGAGTCATGAATCTCACACACTGAGTCGCTCAGATCTTGCTGTTTCACTACGAGCTATGAGTCCGGCGGATCCTCTAAATCCCACGGTTCAGATGAATCAGTACCTGCGATTTTGAGTCTCGTAGGTTTCATCTCTGCTACATACAACAAACCAAAAATAGATATTTTCAACACATTATTTTTTAACACATTTTTTTATTCATCTACAGTATTAATATCCTATTTCAAAGATCCAACACATAAACCTTCCCCTCCATCTAGCCACATATGAAGAGTAAGACAAAGTAAAAAAACAAAACATAAGTCAACACAAGATATCACTGTTTGTCAGAGCCCTTAAAAAACATAATTGACAGTAATTACTTTGTTTTAATAAATATATAGGGTTTGAACTGTGGAATATAGACATAGTCCTTAGACATATTTTTTCAGCACAACCTAGGCAATATGATGAATTGGATTTTACCCAACTTTACAACACACTCGCTCATTCACTCATCATCTACAGTGCTTTATCCTGTGCTTTACAAACATGATTAAGCAAAAATGAATAAAAACACGATTGAAATATATATTACATGTTAAAGTCCAACGCACACTAAAAATGTTTTAATATAAAATGTCTGTGGTTTAATTCCTATTAATTTTATTGTAAAGTCTGATTTAATTAATTAATCTTATAGTAAAGTATGATTTTCTTAAAATATGCATGGCATAGCTGCCAACTTTTCCGAAAAGCTTGGAGTAAGATTCTGAAAATAAGGGCACTGGTTTGTGCGCACATGCGTGCGACACCACCATCGCACATATACCACACACCTTACACTGCATGGCTCAGATTATGTATATTCTTAGACGACAAAGAAAATTACAATATCTGCATTGAATTTAATCATATTCAAAACTGTGCATCACTATTCATAAAAAAATAATTCTTGTTGTGTCCACCTCACCTTGATACACCTACTGGTCCGGGCCTGATCGCCAGGAGAGACAAACACACACACACACACACACACACACACACACACACACACACACACACACACACACACACAGGCAGGCATGATGTCTGAAGATCTCTGTTCTCTGTCTCAGCAAAGAGGGCACAATTAAAGCAGTGCTGTGTACCGAACATCAAAAGAACCAGTCCTGAGCATGTCAGTCATAAAAAGACCCGAAGACTAACAGGAGAGAGGAAATACATTTGCATTCTCCTGATTAAACAAATGGGTTCTAGCGGACAAGAGCCGTCTGGATGTATGTTCGTCTGGGTACAGGATATAGAAGGTCACCACATAAGGCATCAGGAAGCACAGGGAGGGCGCTGTTATCAGGGCACAGGAATCTTCTCATTCGATTATAATTTCTTACAATATCATAAAACAATAATAATACAAATACAAATAATAATAGTAATAATAATGAATAGAGAAAGTGCAGTCAAAGAAGAATCATTGTTTATATAAAAGAAGGAGAGAAAATAATAAAATGAAAACTAAAGACCCAGAATATGAAGTGGGATTTTGCTGCATGTTTGATGTGAATCTTTCTCTCTCTCATGCGATTTTCTCTTAATTGTATTTATTTGCCTCGAATGTCATGAATATTAAAAGTGCTATGTGATTAAACTCATTGCAAATATGTTAATGCGACTGTAAATACTGACTTATACTGTTAAGTCCAAATACTGTTTCCCTATTTGAATAATTCTATATCGCTGTACCACTGTTTAATGTTACAGATGGTGTAATATTAAACAGCATTTTTTTTCTCTTTATAAGTGAGAGCAACCCAGAAAACATCTTCCACAAGCGCAGGAAAATTATTGGATCTACTGTGTGTGTGTGTGTGTGTGTGTGTGTGTGTGTGTGTTTGGGGGCGGGCCCTTGTATGTAGATTACCCTGCCTGTTTCCCTGTGAACAGCGTGTGGGCGTGTCCTGTCTCAGGTCATTATCAGTGAATGAAGTGTGGCAGAAAGACTGTATCTCTCCTTAGATTCATGTGGATTACATAAACTGAGAACATTTATTTTTGATTAAGCTTGCTACATTTAAAGGTAGACACTTTAAGCTTTCTATAGATATATATGTATAGATATATAGATATACTGTATGCATATGTGTGTATTCATTTTAGTTCATTTTAGTGACGCGTTTCAAAAAGATTTGGAGTAGACTGAGACGGCAGAAAGCACACCCTGTTTATTTTACAACAGCACAATGTTTTATTGATATGTGAGTGTACATTAACAAATAAAGACATAAATCGATGCATTAGATGTATTTGTATGGTTAAAAAAATTTTGACGGTTATTTTGACGGTTACCATAAAAAATGCAAGTGGTCCCACCGCCAAAACAGCTGACCCCATGGTGCTGGTGCTGGTATGCTGGTAACACTGCTGGTATAATTGATGGTCATGCGGTTTTTCTTTTTCAGTTTTAAGTGATTTCCATTGATTACTTTTTTTAAAAAGTGCATTTATGTAAAAGGTTTGTGTTGTGTTTTTAGACAACCCACAAATATTTAATAAATGTAAAATAATGTATTTACATGTTTTTTGGTAAATGGATTATTTTTGTCTCTTGTATGTAAATGCATTTAAATATAACACTACACGGTCCATGTATTTACATCACATTATTTTCAGTACTAGCTATTAAAAACAAAATAATGAGCTAAAATGGTAACCAATTTTAACTACCAAAACCTTGTTGGTGGCCCAGCATATATATCATGCTGGCCAATGCTTGCACCTAATGCTGTCGCCACGGGAGGTACAGCGGTAAAACTGTTATTCTGCTTAAGTACCATCTGTACACTGTAAGTAGACTCATTGTCTATCATCAAAGGAAAATGTTCACCTTAATCTCAGAGCTCGGGAGTACCATTGCCTGTAGTAGCACTCCAGCTGGTAGGGGAAACATAGAGGAAGCTTTCAGCATCACTTTGGCCAAAGACTGATTTCACTACACACAGCATATCAATTAAATTTTATTTATATAGCACTTTTAGAAATTGTCATTGTTGCAAAGCAGCTTTATACAATCAAAAGAAATTATGGAAGTTTCTGTGAAATGTGTATGAATCACAATGATAAGATTTCAATTTCACCCATCCTACAGCATCATCCTCTTCACCAACCACCGTAGCACAACTCTGTACTAGTCTATGCATTCCAATACCTAGTGTTTGAACAATATCCACTCCAGCAGTCTCTTAGCACAGTTTGGCCAATTGCATAAAAAGGTTAGCATTGGTGCCTAAAGTCTGATCTGGAGTTATGAGACTATGACATATCAGTGCCAGGACAGGTGGCGGCTGGTGCAAAAAAAAAAATATTTAGGGGGGTGCAAACAAAATTCAAATTAAACTTTTAATTCTTGCCTGTAAATAGCCATTCATCAGGTAATTAAGCATCGTTACTACTAGTATAAAATAAAGGCATGACTCACATCGCATCTAGTCAGCCAGCTTCGCTTGGCATAAGAATTGCTGGAAAAGACTCGTTGAGAATGGTTCAATCACCTGAGCTCAAATATTTAAAAACAATATTGATTCACTAAGAACAAAAATGGGAGGGTTCGGGACGCACAATGCTGCGCCCCAAGGATGATTTGAAAAAGATCCAATTAGAGCTCAGCCTCAAATCACATGCTTTTCAAAAATTTATGTGAGTAAATAGACACTCGTTTGTCCTGCGCCCCGTGAACACGAACGAAATATCAACTTTATTATCTAATTAATTTAATCTATTTCTGGAAATAAACAAAAATACCAATACACAACTTATTATTCTTAATACAACAATTCTATTATGCACACCTTTTTTATACTGACTAATGTGACTGGTCACCTAGCTGTAGTAACTGTAGCCCTGTAAGGTTATAGCCAGCTAAAAGAGAGAGTAAACTATTGCCCCTATAATTTATTTATTTATTTATTTATTTGTTTATTTTTTAAAGCTAAGTAGCGTTAGGAAACTGACTGATAATACTGTGCATGTTTCTTTAAGAGTGCTGTTCGTGTAACAATCGGCAAGTTGGTAACACGGATTGGGCGTGGAGTGTAAGCGTTCAGCATGTAATGAGTGAGTTCAGGTGTACACTCGAAACGGAGTGCTCCGGGTTTAAAAGTGTTTTCATATAACTGTTTTTACAGGTAATCTGATGTTAATTAATCTTCAGGTAATGCACAACAGTATTATGTGTTCATGCAACTGTACTTGGTACCAGAGTAGTTTCAAAATGGTTGAACTTAGTGTTAATTAAGCGTGCTCGCGCCTAACTCGGCAACCAATGGAGTTGATAATTTGGGTAAAAGGTCATAACATTTAGCAGGTACAAAAATAAGGAACAAATGCTTAAAATATCATGGTTTAGACGAAAGTGGGTAAGGAGTGACTGATTGTGAATTGAATTAATGTTTAAGGACATGAATCAGCCGTGTGTGGTTATTAAGGAAGCTAGACAGAGCACGTGTGGATCGACTGACCTGCTCGCATGCTGAAGCCATGCTATTCTTTCAGCCATCGGGTTTAACTAGCATCTTGTTATATTAGGTCAGACTTGGTGTTAAAAGTAAAAGTTTGTTTTACATTTAGTGAGAATGTGAGTTGTTTAAATATAGTGATGTGTAGAGTTAAAAGCAATTTTATGGAATAGTTAATAGGCATAATTCATATGGAGTTCAGGATGTGATTTATGTGATTAATGTAATGAGCTATGAGAGATTCATACACAGTATTGATGTTGGGGAAATGTGAATAAGTGGACATTGAATAACCATCCGCATAACTTTAAAGTTTGTGTTTGTGTATTGCTGTCATGAATCTGTTAAAGCAGTATAATCTGATCTTTGATATTTATGATTATCTGTTATGTAAGTTTAAAAAGTTTGTTTGTCTATTGTTAGATTTGTTAGCAGAAGATCTGTGTCATGTAACATAGTTTAGATGTGTGTTTAGAGGATTGGGCGTGGGCGCTAGTAGAATGTAAGCGTTCAGCATTTAATGAGTGAGTTCAGGTGTACACGCAAAACGGAGTGCTCCGGGTTTAAAAGTGTTTTCATATAACTGTTTTTACAGAAATAAATGTGTTGCCCAAGGACGAGCACCGTCTCATTCTTAAAAGTGTAACATATTTTGGCGAGCCAGCCAGGAGGAGGCGACAGTGTGGCCAGCACAATTAACTTCCCTCCTTCCAGTGAGTCAACATTAGAATGCATTAGATGATTTTGAGGAAAAAAATGAGGATGATGAAGTTAAACAATACTGTGGTGACCTATTAACATTCTTTGAAAGACAAAGTAATCAAAAAGACCAAGAGAACCAGAGAGAGGAGCCAAATGCGAAGGAAAGCAGAGAAAAATGCTTTTCACCACACCCCTCTCCTCAAATGACTGCATATATTCCACCAAAGAGCCAATTAGAGCCAAACCGCACATTGCCTGAGGTAACACTGTGAAGGGAGGTTAAAATTTGTGGGCAAATTGGAGAGAGTGGGCAGAGGGATAAGTTATCGTATCTCAGTTCAGTTCGCCAGATTGAGATGGGGATAGAGAAAGGACACACACAGATTGAGGTGGTGGAAGCGGTAATCAGGGCCGTTAGTCCGGGGCTGCGATTACAGGACATGTTAGAGATTAAGCGTGGGTTGACCCTCAGGGCACTACTTACCATCTTGAAAGGTCACTATCGGGTAGATAGCTCCACAGAACTTTATCATCAGCTCCTTAACATCTCTCAAGAACCTAGAGAAACTGCCTTAAACTTTGTATTCCATGCAATTGAGCTTAAGGAGAAGCTCTTATGGAAAGCAGCAAATGAAGACAATGATGAACAGCGCAGCAGGTCCATCATTCAGTGCAAGTTTCTCCGCTCAATAGAAACAGGACTGTTGAGTGATGCGATGAAGTTCCAAATCTTGCCTTACCTCAGTTGATGTGAGCATAACAAATGAGGAGCTTATACAGAAAGTGGATGAGGCAGCAAAGGTAGAGAGTGAAAGACAGGACAAATGGAAAAGATCCACTGTTGGGGAAAAAAAACAAAATGCAAGAGCTTCAAACAGACCCTCAGTTAAAACCCACATCAGCCCAGAGTATCTCTAAAAACATAGAGTCCAACTCAACAGCAGCGATCAAAACAGTAAAAGGGAATGAAACTAAGCCTGATACCTTGAACGCACAGCAGATGTCGGAAGAACTTTGCAAAGAAATTAAACAAATGTTTCTGGCAGCAATGGAAGTAAAACCTCATCCTCCAGAACACAAACAGAGAGTGAAAGGCTGCAAGAAGTGCAAAGATGAGGGAAGATCTGAGAACTGTTTGCACTGTTTTAGATGTGGGCAGGAAGGTCACTTCTCTCGTGGGTGCAGAGCCATATCGGGAAATGGGTGGGAGCTACTGGGACAGGGCCAGCAGTAGTGGACAAAAACGTGCCCCAAAATAAGCAGCTACCACCTAGCCCAGGCATGCACCCAATAATGGCTCTTGAAGAAAAAGCAGCTGGCACTTCCTCTGTAGTGAATGTGGTTAATTATGTACTACCTCGACACCAGCCACAGTTAGTAAGCCTTGTAGGAAATAGATGTATAGTAGATTGTGTTATGGACAATTGCAGAGTTAAAGCCCTGTGGGACACAGGAGCTCAATCCAACATGGTGAATGACTCCTGGCGACTGAACCACCTTCCCCACACCGTGGTCAGACCCATATCAGAATTGTTAGAGGATGAGACACTGACGGTTCTTGCTGCTAATTACACTCCCATCCCGTATATAGGCTGGATTGAAGTCAGCTTTAGATTAGGCAGTGACCCTGTCCCAACAAATGATCTCCAAGTACCAATACTTGTTTCCAGTGACTCGGCAGTTGCCAGTGATTCCATCATGGGCTACAATGTCATTGAGGCCATCATAAACAGAAATGAGGAAAGTACTAAAGGTGGAAGGAAGCAGTTGGCACACAAAGTGAGTAAGGCAATCACAGTGAGGACTGCTCATCAGGTGGTAAAGTTAATGCAGAATGGTGACTCAGACTCAGAAACTGGTGTAGTTTGCACCGACAAAAAAAGAGTGCCTTTGCCAGCTAGCCAGGTCACCATTGTTTATATAAGAGCACATGTGAGTTCAAAGCTCAAGGCCAACACATGTTCTTTTCACATGACCTCCTCAACCCTCCACCAGAAGGTGTGACTTACAATGATGCACTGGTGCAGATACCACAAAGAAGAGTGCCATGCGTACCCATATCTGTGACCAATACCACTGATCGCACCATCTACCTGGACTGTCATAGAGTGGTTGGGTACCCATTAAAAAAAGTGGTTGGAACCCATTAAAACTGTATACACAGCACCAATGCAAATGAAAGAAAATGGGGTGGCTGTTGAAAGGAAGGACAGCACAGAGACAAGATCCGGCAATGCAAGTAGCACACAACAGCCAGAGGATAAGCAAGTTAAAAGACCTAGTGTCTGGGATCCATCCGTGGATCTCTGCCATCTCCCAGAGGGACAGCAGGAGGCAGTGAGGAGAATGTTGCAGGAGGAATGTGAGGCCTTTGCCTATGAGAGTGAAGATGTGGGTTGTATACCATCTCTCAAGATGCATATCACCCTCCATGATAAGACCCCAGTGCAAAAAACCTACATGTCTGTTCCAAAGCCTCTTCATAGTGAAGTGAAGGAGTACCTGCAAGATCTACTGAGAAGAGGGTGGGTCACACCCTCTCGATCCCCCTATTCATCACCGGTGGTGTGTGTCCACAAGAAGTTTCTGTGTTGACTTCAGAGAACTCAATCGCAAATCAGTTCCTGACCGCCACACGATACCAAGGATCCAAGATATGTTGGATGCACGGGGAGGAAGTTTGTGGTTCTCGGTCTGAGATCAGGGTAAAGCGTACCACCAGGGCTATCTGGACGAGGAAAGTTGCCCACTAACAGCGTTCATCACTCCACTATGAATGGGTGCGCATACCGTTTGGTCGTAGTTCAGCTCCTGCCGAGTTTCAGAGGAGTATGAAGCACTGCTTGGCTGGCCTGAGGGACCCAATCTGCCTTCCCTACCTCGATGACAACCTGGTACATAGTCGCAGCTTCGAGGAACATTTGGAGCATATTCGTCTTGTTCTCCGGCGTTATAAGGAACACAGAGTAAAGTTGACCCCAAAGAAATGTGAATTGTTTAAATCAAGTGTGAGGTTTCTTGGCAAGTTGGTGACAGGAGAGGGTTACATGATGGACCCCACGGAAATAGCTCCAGTGCAGGCATTAAAGGAGAAGACTCCCGCCACTGTGAGTGATGTACGGCAGATTCTCTGGTTCCTCTCCTATTATAGGTCCTTCATCCCTAACTTCTCTCGTGTGGCCCACCCACTATATAACCTCCTCACTGTCCCAAACCAGAGTTCAGACCCTGCTTTGAAAAGACCCTGTGGAACAGGAAAGAAAAATAAGGGGCACTTACCATCACAGACGCCTATACAGTGGACCACCGTCCACCAGGAAGTGTTAAATCTGCTGGTAGATGCACTCATAAAGCCCTTGGATATCCTTGGATATCCTGACTTCACACAGCCATTTGTACTACATGCATCCCAAGTTGGTCTAGGAGCAGTGTTATACCAGAGGAAACAGGGGAAGATGAGAGTAATTGCCTATGGCTCCCGCACTCTGAGTCCAGCAGAAAAGAGATACCATCTTCACTCCGGAAAGCTAGAGTTTTTAGCATTGAAGTGGGCTATCTGTGAACGTTTCCGATGTTATCTGTACCATGCCTCATCATTTGTGGTATATACAGATAACAACCCACTAACGTATGTACTCACAACTGCAAAACTCAATGCAACTTAGATGGGTGGCAGTGCTGATTATAACTTTGTAATTAGGTACCGCCCAGGCAAGAGCAACTCCGATGCAGATGGTTTTTCACGGATGCCGTTGGATATTGAGGAGTTTATGCATAGTTGTACAGCTGAAGCAAGTCAAGATGTAATTAGTGCATCACTGGAGAGGGTCACAGTTGAAAGGAGGAACCCTTGTTGGGGTGTGGAAGTGATACGGGTCAGTGCGTTGGGTCTGGTGAAAGACTGTGAGACCAGCCAACTCCTAACCCCTGATCAAATCCGCAAAGCTCAGGAAGAGGATGAAATCCTGTCAAGAGTCATCTGGTACATGTCACAAAACAGAAGGCCGAGTAGAACTGAAGTGAAAACTGAGGATTCTGCTGTGGCCATCCTGTTGAAACAATGGTTGAAAATTCATGTGGGCCAAGATGGTGTTCTACGCCATAGAACATCTTGTCGAGAATAACTGCTTCTCCCCAAAGCTTATCATCCGCTGGTATTTAAAGAGTTGCACCAGGAAATGGGTCACCTGGGGGTGGAAAGGACACTTGACCTGATTAGAGAGAGGTTCTACTGGCCACAGATGAGTAAAGATATGGAGAATTTTGTCAGCAGGCTGTGTGACTGTCTCAAAAAGAAGAAGCCGAATAGAAGCGCATACTCGTGCGCCTTTGATACCAATCGAGACCACTTATCCGTTCCAGCTCGTCTCCATAGACTTTCTACATCTGGATAAATGCAAGCACGGATATAAGTATATACTAGTGGTCATGGATCATTTTACTAGGTTTGCGCAGGCCTATGCAACGAAGAACAAAGCAGCTAAAACTGTCGCTGACAAGATTTTCAATGACTTTGCTCTTAAGTTCAGTTTTCCAAACAAATTACATCATGATATGGGAAAAGAATTCGAGAACAAACTGATGGCCAGCTTGGAGAAACTCTCTGGCATCCAGGGTTCACACACGACACCATACCACCCCCAGGGTAACAGCCAGGTGGAGAGCTTTAACCGCACACTGTTGTCCATGTTGCGCACTCTGGAGGACAAGGAGAAAGAGGATTGGAACGAGTCCATTGCTAAGGTTGTCCATGCGTACAACTACTTTTCATTCCCTGCCTCCATTGATAGTCTCGCTCAAGGATGGCTCTGATTGGTTACTAGAGATATTAATGCTGCACTCATAATCAATCCTATTTCAACCATATTTGCATTGAAACTATGTTGTGTGAACTCATGGTCTTTTAGTTAATTCTAAACAAACTGTGTTATATAGACAGCAACACCTCAGTGTATGTTGTGCTGAGCCAATTTAAACCCAGTTCTTTCACAATATAAGGGACATCATTAAGGTTTTACCCTGGGTTACACATACATTATGAATTACTGTATGCAGGGATGAGTCCTACAGATATAAGCATATTGGACATTATACATAACGGCATTTTTATTTTTAAAATCAAAACTACAATCACACTTTCACAAATGTTTTATTCCATTTTGTTACAAATTACTACATCTTTGTATGTTTGTGTAGTCAGTTCATAGGGTTAAACGGTATATTTTAAACAATGCATTCATTAATGATATTAATTAATAATAATTAATAATATAATAATAATATCAATATTAATAAGCATACACAACATTTGTGACAAAGTTGTGACAACCATAACAAAGTGATTGTGATTACACAACAACTGTACCTTTTCAATTCATGTAAGAAATATGAAAATATGTAATGCAGAAACCATAAAATGTCTTTAGACTGATTATTTTGCATTTCATTTATTATGATTGTTTACACAAATAAACTTTTTAGCAAGGCAAATAATAGATCATTTTAAAGTAAGGATGAGGCCATTATCGGCCAATTTAAAAAAAGATCAACAAAACTGGCTTTTTTTTACTTGTATTGGTTAGATTTACTTTATTATTTTTATTTATTCATTTACTTATTTAATATTGAAGTTTTGCTTCAGACTAATTAGTGCCTGTGCTTTGGTGATTTTGTTCCATTCATCTGGATACACAGCTGGTTCTGCTTCAAACCTTTCTGCAAATTTGGCATTAAAGGTCACCAGCACATACTTCCAGTAATCGGAGGTTCTTGCAGACTTGTCAGGTGCAATCTGCCAGTCTGGGTAGTACTTCTTGTAATCAGTGAAGGGGTGAGGTTGAAAATTTGTTTCATAATTTCGAAATGTTCCATTCGCATGTACGCTAGATGTACAAATCTCTTCACAGAGAGTGTTATTTCCTGTATATAAGAAGCCACCAAGGCCCTTTGGCCTATGTAGACCTGCAAAGTGTACTGTATGACTCCTTCCTCCTGCCTCACATGGTGTTTTGCAAAAGGGACACTTTTTCCCACATCCGAAGATTCTTTTAAAGAGCTCCTTTTGAGGCTTCACATACACATTCCTCAGTGTCTCTTTGATATCAGTCGACATGAAAATCTCTTCTATGAGCTGTTTTTTCATGTCATTTATACATTCATAAAGGCTTTTGGTGAAGGGAGCACAACAGCTTGTATTCTGAAAGAGGACCCCATCCACTGTGTTAGTGGATATTGGGATGGCCCGACTCATAGATTGGCAAAAGTTCTGGATCAGCCTTTTTGTACTTTCTGCAGTGTTGGGCAAAGGAGAGCCATTGTCAACCTTAGAGTCTTCCATTGCTTTCATGATTGTATTCATTATAATCTCCAGTTTGTTCATTTTTAAACTTTGCAGAGTTGTGTCTTTGGAAAGGCATTTAACAATATTATTGTATATCCAATCTTTGACATAAACATTGTAATGCAAAATGTACTTTTCAAAATAATTGAAATTGGATTTTTCCAGTAGCTCCTTCAGAATTGTGTACTGAAACAGCACACGAGAACTATACTCAGTTGGGTTGTTTAGCAGAACAGCGTCAACAATGTCAGGTCCAATAGACTGGTTGATGTAATCAGTGACTGCTGGTTTGAGACAGAGTTGGGTGAAGTCTTGTGCTTTTCTTTGGCACTGGTCCCTCTCTCTGTACAAATCAATGAAATCACAGAGATACTTCATCTTCAGTTTCTGAACATGTTTAAAGGGATCATGCTCACTGAGGAATTTCCTGTGCATCTCAAGGAATTTTCGGGAGGCAATGCCACAAATGTGCAATTTAAGATCCAGCTCAAATTTCGTATTGATTTTTGAACCTTCTTTTTGTAGCTGTCCATCAATTTCCTCCAGCACGTCTTTTGTAAAGATATTTTGGTAGTCAGTTTTTTCCTGGGCAAATTGTTGGATCATTTTAGTACAGAATATAGTTGTGTTATTTGAAACCAACTCTAGATCTTTCATTGCACTACGTTGTGTAAAGAAACTTTGTATTTTCTTTTCCCATTTTATATGTTTCTCTTTGACCTGGAATTCCTCTCGGCCATACTGTGTCAGATCTTGAACTTTCTGCAAATCCTCCATGACATTGCGATTGACTAAACTTGCTCGCAGTTGCCTCAAAACATCAGCAGGAACATCCATTTCTTCTACACGACTGTTCTTTACAACTTCTCTTTTCCACATGCTTTCGAAATCAGCAGTGAGTTCCTTGTCAGACACTTCATCTGTACGATGTTTGTAATTTTGCAGGAGTTGAAGGACTTGCCGTTCAATCATTGACGTTTGCTTTGTATGAATCTCTTCAAATTTCTTCCGATAAATTTTCATCTGAAAAGCAGCTTCTAATCTTTTTTTCACTTCATCTTTCATTTCGTTCTCTAGACTTTTGATGTTGCTAGCAAAATCAACTTTGTACTTTTCAACAAAGTATACATTTCTGTCTTTCTTTTTGTAGTAGTTATTTAGCTTTTCATCGATAATTTTTTTCTGAGAGGCAATCTCTTTTTGTGCTTTCTGTTTAAGTGGCTCGAGAACCTCATTACTGCCATGTTTTTCAGTGGTAGATATTTGAACTATTTCAGATGTAAGCCAGGATTGAATGTGTCTCCTGAAAGACCACTCCCATTCTGAGAACTCTTTGCACAGGTTGTCATAGGCATGAGCCACAAGACTGTTCCTGAAACTAAATATGAAGTTCTCATACTTCACGGCGCTCCACAAGCTACTCATCCACTGTAGGAACTCTGGAATCTGAGAGGGTTGTTCGTCTTTTCGTGTTTTAAGGATTCCCAATAAAGTTTTCTTAAACTCAAAAACAGCCACACTGTAGCCTGTATTAACTGGTGCCATTGGTGGTGTGCCATGCCATAGGCCTGGGATATACCAGTTATTCTTTTTCACATCATAATCCAAAACATCAGTGAATTGTTTTATTTTTGGCTTCTTTTCCATCTCAGCTGCAATCAATGTCATCTCATTTAGTTGGTCCAGGAGTTGTTTTCGTTCAGTCAAGTTTTTATTATATGCGGATACACCAGCAACATTTTGGTGGACAAAATGACAAACTGTTCTTTTACCAATTTCCTTCATCCGCAGAAATGCATGAACTGCTATCTGCAAGACGTCCTTCATCTCTGTGGAATTCTCCATTGCTATGTTGATGATGGTTACATCACTGAGACCAATGACAAATGTGGCTAATTCATTGTCATGCTCATAACTGTCTTCCAGTTGTGCCAGTGCTGGTGATTTCAAACCCTCTGTATCAATCAGAAGGACAAAGTCACAGAGTAACTCCTCCTTCAAGTCTTTACCCACAGGCAGGAAAATCATGAATGCTCCACGCGTGCATCGTCCACTGCCCACTGCAAACTGAACTCCAAACATAGTGTTGAGCAGTGTTGATTTACCAGTACTCTGGACCCCTAACACAGTCACAACCAGCAAACGGCTCTTCTGCCCAACCATCCTGTGAAGCTCCATGAGAACATCCTTCACCCAATTCTCTGGGATATTTGATGCATCTCCATCAAGTAGTTCAAGTGGAAACCCAGATAGAAGCATTTTAGCAGCCAAATTAGGAAGACTGTTAACTTTATCAAATGTTTTTTTTGAACCAAATGAAGCAGACTCATAGATTTGTCCCATTTCTCTCATGTAGTGCTCTATGCCAAGAGAGCAATCAAGAAGGTCCTGGTCTAATCGAGCTATACCATCTCTGTCTTTCTTTCGTTCACATTCTTTGTATTTGCGGCGAAGACTTGACATGTTTTTGCGTGATCGCATGTCCATCTTTAGTCCCATCCATTTCAGGAAGAAGGCTCGCTCAGTGTCATCAATGCTCAACAAAGAATCTATGAAGAGCTCCATTGTTTTTGTCACTTTGTACTGGCTTTGTTTGTTCCAGATGTCATCTTTTTCTTTTTCAAGTTGAACCTTATACTCCTCCAAGCTCCGTTTTCCTGACTTTCTTAACCTACATTGCTCTTTCTCTATTTTTGCCAGTTTTTTCCAATTTTCACCTTGTAGTGGCAGCTGTGTCTTTTTATAGTCTGTTATTTGACGAACCCCAATAGTTTTCATGACTTTCTCTGCAGCTGTTTCTGCCGATACACAGGCTTTTCTCTGTATTTCATCAACAGCTAGACCAACATACTGAGCAATGTCCTTCATGGAATTGATACTACATGATTCATGACTTTTGTTTAGTAGAACATTCTTAATGGCAGAATTGATCGTCTTTGCAAAAGTAGCCAAATTCACTTTTTGGCTTTTCTTAATGATGTGATCTCTTTCTAGTTTCAGAGTATCAATTGCTGCTTCAATCGATGACTTCACATTCTGGTTTATATTTCTTTGAGGGTTGACCACAAGAAATAACTTGGACTTAATTCCTTGTAAAGAGGCAAATAGCTTTTGTTCCTTTACTTCAACACTGTCCAGAAACACAAAGACAGCTGTTGATACCTGAGTAAGGAAACTGAATTGCGTTTCAGAAGTGCAAACATCTCCTCTTAAATTAGCAATCGCCACTGCTTCAGGGAAGACATCGATGCTATTGTTCCCAGATGGAAGACTCCAGCATATTTCAACCAGGCCGTTAGCAATTACCTTGGGACCAGATCCTCCGATCATTTCTCGGTGAGAAAAGAAGTCATGATGCTGCTCTGAATTGTTGAGCACTTGGTTTAAAACCTGGGACTTGGACAAGCTGCTGTTATTTAACCTCACAAATGATATTAAGGGAATGTCTGCATTAACAACACTGTCTTCAACGAAGCCTTTAGATTCTGACATTGAATGCGGGCGCCATTCTTTCATGATACCTCGAAGTGCCCATAACATAAGGGTGCGCTGATTATGTACTCCTTGAGGTAAAACAAATGGTACTGCAAACTGGCACATAGACAATTTTAGGGCTATTTCCTGCTGGAGAAAACTATCTGCACAGAAAAAGAGGGCAGTGTGAAGATCCAGAAGGTTAAAGCTACCATCACTGTCCTCTTCACTAAACAAGTCATCTCCCTCATCCTTTTCACAAAGTGCAGATAATAAAGACCTTGATTTCGAATTAACCATCAGTAACTTTCTTAGGAAGGCCCATGGTATTGCTTGCAGTGAATCAATCTCTTCAGCAGCCACAGTGGCACTGTTGATTTCTAATAATGACCTCAGGGTCAGCTTGTTCGGGTAGTACTTTTCAAGTCCCAGTGTTTTCAAAAATGAAAGAAGTACATCTGAAAAAAGAATTTTTTTCTTTGAATACTAATTATATAAATGGTAATAATATTTTGTGAATCAAACTATTTGCATTCAATTGTTTTTAGAATTGGTATATGATTTATATTCTTCCTTTGAACTAGGTTAAGGAAAGGAAGCAGGGTAAAATACAGTAAAACCTTGGATTGCGAACATAATTCCTTCCGGAAATGTGCTTATAAAGCACTTCTACATCAAAGAGAATTTCCACATAAGAAATAATGGAAACTCGGATGATTCATTCCTCACCCAAAGTATATTTATTATAAAAAATGATTCAAACAAAATAGAAATTAAAAATAAGAAAGTAAACTGCATTTTGTTTTTGAAAAGAATTGTGGATGTGAGAGAGAAGAGAGGATCATTTTTCACTAATCACTGCTGTCTGTTGGCTTACTAGAATCTTTAACATTGAACCTATCCAATAACACTTGTTTTGGCATCCTTTTGAGAACCTCATGCAAATGCGACATTTTAATGTCATTAAACAGATTAACTGCACTGCTACAGCCTTGGGTGTGGTGCTTTACTACAAAATGTTGCACAGTTTCCCAAACTTTACACATCTCCCTAATCTCACTTGAAGTGAGGGATTTTTCTGTCTTTTTCTCCTCCTCCTCAGGTGAGATCTCCTCCATAACCTCTTGCTGTTGCTCATGATGCAGATCCATCAGTTCATTGGTGGTCAGCTTTTAACTCTTCTATGTCATCTTCATTCACCTCATGTCCCATGGTTTTCCCCAAGGACCTAATTTCATTGACAACTAGCAGCTCCTGTTCATCAGTAAGCATGAGGATGAGATGGTCTTGTGACCGAGCATCGCATTCTCTTCTGCTGTAGACTATGTAGACTATTTCCAGTGTAAGATATACTGTATATTCAGCTGCCCTCCAAATGGCTCAGCAGATAGAAAATAACATTAGACCATGTACAAGAGGTCTCACTTTACCATAAACTGTGTTTTTGCCTCTAGCCTATTTACTAATTATATATGTTAACATTGCAACATTAAATAAAACTAAACTAGTTAAACCAGGGGTGTCCAAATCCAGTCCTGGAGGGCCAGTGACCAGCAGAGTTTGTAATTCACCAACACCTAAACACACCCACTGAACCTAGTAATTAACAGATTAGTTAAATCAGCTGTGTTTGAGAAGAAGAAGCACCAAACTGTGTTGGGCATTGGCCCTCCAGGACTGGATTTGGACACCCCTGAGTTAAACTAACCGCAACAGGTTTCCTTCGCTGCCTTCCACAGCTGAAGTTTCTGTGTGGTCACTCCGGCTGCATTTCTCTGGCAAAAATGAAGAATATCTAATGCGTAGGATAAACGGTTAGAAAAGTAACGAGTCAAGTGCAGTCGAATGTAGCGGAGTAAGAGTAGCGGTTTCTTCTTCGCAAATCTACTCAAGTAAAAGTATGGTGCTGTAAAACTACTCATAGATGTACTTTTTTTTTTTTTTTCAAAAAGTTACTTATGTAAATGTAACGGAGTAAATGTAATTTGTTACTTCCCACCTCTGATCATGTGACGCTCTGCAGACTAGGCATACTGCACATTAAAACACATACAGCTCTCACTGAAATACCTAAAAATACTTAAAATTAATTAAAACATTTTGCTCGTCTTGCGAAACACTCACAGATCAAATTACACACAATCCAAGTTTTTAACTGTAAGTCCCCACAATTAGGTAGAAGCTGGTGTACTTTTTGGCTTTGTGGGGAAGAATCAGTGGATTAAACTTGCATTGTGAATCAGATTAAGGGGTCTGATAGGAAGTATGGAAAGACTTGCTAGTAAAAAGTTTGATGACTAAAGTGTTAATAACTCACCTCTAAGCTGGCTTGAGTCCCTCTGTGTTGATCTTGATCCTGATCCACTGTCTTTTTCTATGCATAACATGAAGACATTATAATTTAAAGACTAAAGATAGTAAAATCAAGTGACATGAGAGAAATGCATATCAATACATATGCATGAATATCTGAATGAATGTATAATATTGTCAAAAAATGCTAACAGATAGTTCCTACTTTTAGTGACATCTTGCTTGGAAGCCATCTTTCTTCAGCATTAAGTTGCTTTTTCTAGCTGGTCATACAAAATTTCAAAACGCCTTTTGCAGGAAAAAAGTAAAGAACACAATTAGGTCTGTTAATCCAACCAAATTTTTAGTATAATATTTTAAGAATGAGTAGTTTAATGTTTAGGATTTAGCTGGAACCATTTTGTCATCATTGTTTACACCAGATTTGATTTAGAAATTGATCCAAGATTGCAGCAAGGTTTTCGAGCTTTTTGTTACACATTCATGAATGCATGGCCTATTTTTTGTCTATCTACAAATGATCTACCATTCAGTCACGTCATTTACACAGCTATATTTAAGATATATATATAGAGTGGCAAGAAAAAGTATGTGAACCTTATGGAATTTGAGGGATTTCTACATTAATTTGCATTAAATGTGATCTGATCTTCATCTCAAGTCCAAGGGAATTGACTAATATAATGTGCTAAAACGAATAAATAATAACATCATAACAAAAAAACAACAAAAAAAAAATCATGTCTTTATTGACATGACATTGGTAGTGGAAAAAGTAAGTGAAACTTTGGAATTAATAACAGGACTTTGTTGATTGAAAGCTGGTTATCTATTGGTTTGGCCGCTCCGAAAGGCGGATTTTGCTTTTCTGAAGCCCTTCTGTTGTGGACTTCCGGTGTTTTGGGCCATTGTCCTGTTGCATCACCCAACTTTTACAGAATTTCTGTATAGACATTCTCACATTTTCCTGAAGAAAATTCATCTTCCTCTCCATGATTACATGCTGGTCAGGCCCTGATACAGCAAAGCAGGCCCAAATCATGTTTCCTCCACCATACATTATGGTTGGAATGATGTTTTCATGATGATATGCTGTGACCTTTGCAGCAATGTTCTTTTTAGTAAGTGGAAAAGCGAAATGGTGAGATCAGTGCCAGTTGTGTAAAAGCTTTGATGCAAAGAGACAAAACTTATAGATGTGTGACTGGGCTGCATGACGTTATCCTAATCAGACTGCTCCAATGACAACTGCTTTAACGCCAGAAAATAAAGTAGCTACACTACTTATCTTTCATAATCTGATCAAAATTATTTCGAAAAGAAATTGAAACTGGAGAAAGGATGAGACCATTTTGCTTGCAAAATATTAAGGCAAAAAATTCTGCCCTACTCTTACCTCTAAAGGCAAAAAATGAGTGCCACCAGTCAGTTTGCTACACGTACCCCGGAGGAGTGTGAAACACGGGGCTGTGTTAATGAAGTGATGGCATGCTGCCTATAACAGAGAATCTAAAAGAAATTTGTGTACAAAGGATTTAACTCTAATTCCACTAATTGTGCCAGACACCACAGCATAACCTCTGAGGTCTTGTAGGATTATGCACCAAGGGACAAGAGCTGCCCTGGCGGCAAAAGGCGAGCCTACATAATTTTGGGACTAATGCTTTGCATTTTAATGCTATGCCCTTCCTTGACCCGCAGGAGATAAACTAAAGGGGCATCCTTTATGCCTACTCGGCCTATATACCAATGAATAACTAGATGAACCAACATCCAAATAGATTTTATAGACACTAGTACAGCAGGCTGTCTAAAAGAGTAGATCTACACCATTGTTTTTATTTGTTTCCTTGTTAGACGTGAACTGATGATTAACAGTAACTGCACTACTCCTATTACTGTACAAAGTTAAATACGTTTCTTTTTGTCTAAATTAATCTCATATATTATTCTGAAAGCATCTAAAATGCTGTTCCACAAGGAATATGCACAGAAAACCCAAATATACATCTCACTGCATTTCTAGCTTGCACCTTCTGTAAAAAGCAAAGTACCGTATTATCAAAGCTCTGCCAGGAGCATCTAAGCTACACACAGAAGAAAGTTTCCTCAACTTCCTGCATTCCCCCGGGCTAGTAAAACACCTAACCAGGTATGGCTGAATGCCACGGTACAAGTTACAAAGTCACATGAGACACTTTTTATTTATAAGACTAGTGTTGTAACACTTCTTTGTTGTTAAATTCAATTAAAAGGCTATTTAATTTAAAAGATATACTTCTTAAATTTTCATTTTGTAAAGCAATCTAAATGACAAATAGTCTCCTTTTTAATACACTTTCTCTTAAAATGATCCAAAATTACTAGACTTCTAGTATAAGAGCATACATTGCACTGGCGTCATCACGGTCATAAAATGTGCCAGTCAGATTATTATACTGAATGTCTTTTAGAGGTATTTGGCCAATGGCTTTCTGTTAATCTCATGATCTGTCCCGTGAATAGCTTAATAACACTTTTATTAAATATTATTTTATTTGGTAAAACAAACCTTCTGTCATTTAAGTACAGAAAATCAAAGTTTTATCATTGCTTACCAGATTTAGTCAATTAAAAGACGAGCTCTCATGCTGATGTTGGTGTCAGTTCTGTTGTTACAGCTGCTTTTGGTCAGTATTTATACTCAGTAGACTGTTCTACACCCTGAGATAACACCAGTTTGTTTGATTCACTATCTGAAAATGTGCAGAGCCGGTTTTGCAAGTGAAAACTAAAGGCAGGGGTAAGATCTGGGCCCGTATTTACTAAGCGTCTTAGAGGAGAAAATAATTGGCCAAAAATTCTCCGAATGAGTTTCGCTTTCGAAATCCTACACAGCTCTATTATAGGGCCTTTAAAAAGTTGTGATTGAAGCAGCCTGATTTGGATAGCGTCGTGCCGCCGAGTCACGCATCTATAAGTTTCGGCTCTGTGCATCAAGCTTTCACACAACTGCCGCTGATTTCAGCATTTTGTTTTACCACCGTTTAAAACATACATAATAGAAAAATCTGTCAAAACTACAACACCCAGTATAACGTGCAGCCTACTTTATGGCTCTCAGTGTCTTAGAAAGTGACGCCACACGCTTTTCTCAGCGCAGTCCTATGCCTCACCGAAAGGAAGAAAAGGAAGCTTTCTAAATCACTTTTATGTTCTACACTGACACAGGGCTATTTTCAGTCTTAAATGAAATTTGAGCACGATTCCTACAAGTGATTCTGAGATGCTTAGTAAATATGGGCCCTGATTTCTTTTTCATCTGTTTTGCAAATGTAGGTGTATTTACATGGCTGTTGTGCACCAGTTCCCAATTTCATTAATTAATCTGCTATGCCGTCATCTTTTTAAAATAAATTCACACCCATGTCACTTTTTTTTCACATTTAGATCATAAAACTAAGTCAAAACATTTCATGCTTTGTTCACCTTATCTGCAGGTATTTCTGAGCATGTTCATTAGCTGATTGCGAGAGTTTAGGGCAGACTTATAATGATACAAACCAATCAGGAAGCTTTAATAAGAATATTTCCACAAACAACAATAACAAACCAGAACCAAAAAAAAAAAAAAAACCACAGTATTAGTCCAGATGCTAGACAAACTAAACACGTAACCCGAAGTCTATTTATACACCTATTTATTATTATACACCTATGGCGAAACAAGCCACAAGTGATCTCAATCAACGTGTGTGACACAGGTGCACCCTGGGAAATGTAGTTCCAGCAAAAGTCCACGTACACAATAGTCTACAGGTGCTAAGCGCCCTCCAGGAGGTATTCCCAACACTAATACTGCAGAATGAAATGTTTTCTAACACAGTCAAAGTAAAAAAAAAAAAGTTTTAAAGCGTAAGGCAGGAGAGAAGTGTGTGCTGCAGGTAGAAACCTGAAGGCGAGGAAGTCAGAGTGACAGTTGGTGAGACGCAGAATACAACGTGTCCTGCATACAAAACATAATCTACTCACCCGCCTGCACAGGTTTTACACCTGATGCCCTTCCAGACACAACCCTCCAACTTTTTTTTTTTTTTTACCCAGGCTTGGGACAGGTAACCACCGAAAGCAGAGCTCAAACCCAGATCCTCAGATTCCCCCAAATCAGTTAGTGTTATGGAGGTGGGCGTCAGTAGAGCAATGTATTTAAAAGTATGTAGCAAATGATTGCACCTTTATTCAAAACACACAGTGAGGTGATTGGTCGCTTTACATCTCTGGGAGCCCTCATGTCTGTGTTTCCTTCTGGCTCTTCCTTTTAGTTATGCTGTTATAGTTAGTCCTGCCGGAGTCCCCGCTTGCACTTTGCACTAATATACATTCACTTTATACATTGTGTAACAGTGACCATACCTAACTGCTATCTCTCCTGTTCTCTCCTCTTCTCTCTCTTCGTCTCTCTGTATACATGTCGCTCCTGAGCTGCCCGTGATCCAGACCCCTCTGCCCCCTGGACCTGTCTGACTCATCCTGGTGCCCCGCTTCATGGATTCCCCGTGTGGTCTGCGTGTGGTGACTGGGGACCGTTCACTTCTCCACAAAGGCGGTCCTGGCCTCGGCTGAAGCTGACAGCTGATTGCTGAGGAGTCATGACTGCAGTCGCTCGATAGTTCAGGACTGGAGTCTCCTACAGTCTACCTGAGCCTCCAATTGGAATCCATATTAACCTAAACACATCTCCTGTTATACTGAACTTCCAGTCTCACGCAGTATGATGCTGATCAATCCCTGCTATCCATTTTTACCCAGGTGAGGATGGGTTCCCTGCTGAGTCTGGTTCCTCTCAAGGTTTCTTCCTACTGCCATCTCAGGGAGTTTTTCCTCGCCACTGTCATCATCGTCGTCCTCGGCTTGCTCATCAGGGACAATCTGATCATTTTGATTCATACACATTCACATTTCATACAGAGTTAAATAATTCTTTTGATTGTGTAAAGCTGTTTTGCGACTAATTGTCAAGTGTTAAAAGCGCTAAACAAATAAAATAAAATTGTATTTTATTTAATATTTTTACATTATCAAGAGTCCCGGTTTGACTTGAACGCCCTACGTATTATCTAATCATAGAGATTTGCCAGCTTTCTTTTGCAGTGTGTCTGTTTTTTTTTTGTTGTTGTTGTTTTTTTGACATATGTTACTCCCAAAGTGTAAGGTGTGAAAATTACATTTAAATATTTCTTGCAGTTGAAGGGGCGTCGCTGACATTTTTACAGCAGGCGTTTGATCGCAGACCGAACTGATAGAGCTTGTTATCTGTATGAGGATATCGCACTTAACGAGAAGTATTTGCTCTTTATACAGACCGACTGTTTTGACCACCATGCTTGTTAAACTGGCTCCTTTCACAAGAAGACGTTTGCAAGATCTTTATAAGAAAGCCAAGGCATGCTTGGCATGAATATCACCCAAACAAAATCATTACTGTGAAATGATTGAATATCACATGACCTTTTTCATTACTCCAAAGTCCAATATTAATATTTCCTAGCAAAAATATTGGACTTTGCAGCAATGAAAAAGTTCACGTGGTTTGATGAGTTACGATTAAGTCTATTCTAGGGTAGGTAGAGAATCGCATGAAGTGATGCACCCATCATGTATAGTACCCACTGTACAAGTGTTATGATCTGGGGTTGCATCAGTTGCTCAGGTCTAGGCTCAGGAACATTATGTGGCTATTTGTTTCCTTCAACTCATGTGATTAATCTAGAATTCCTAACACATTACTATTTTTTAACGCAAATTAGTCGCTAATGGCTTCCCATAATCGCAGCACAGCTACCCGGCTGTGTGTGATATTGATGGGAAGTTTGGATCATTTTAGTGACTCGCTTCTTTGAATCTCATTCATCAAAATGAACAAATCTTTTTTTGAGTCATTTAGTTCATTCCGTTCTTGTGATCAAAAATTAAATTTTTGATCACATATATTACAATGCAGCTAAGGACATATTATGATAAACAGAATGAGCAGCTCACCATCATATCTTCTGGTCCGAATCGTTTGTTCTTTTATGCTATGCGTCAATGAGAGTCACGTGACAAAAGAACGAACGAGTCTGACCAAGACTCGAGAGTTAACTCCTCATTTCTGTTTCCTGGACATAACCTATGGAGGTTCGCGATGTTTTGCGCATGCGCACCCAGTAGAAAGGCGCTCTCTGAGACTACTAAAGACTTAAAGACTCGAAAAAAAGAACGAATCGTTCATGAACGACCCACCATTAGTGACTGAGGAAACATCACCAGGTTTGCTGAATGGCAAGTTTCATTACTTCATGGACATCAGTAAGTAACCAGAACTACCTCAGTGTAAGCGTACATGTAATCAATGACGAATAGCAACTGCACTCATTCATTCTGCATGTATTAAAAACAAAAGAAAGACATTTTGCTGAAGCATGTGTTAGCCAGTTGCATTAGCCATGTTGAAAAGGCGATAACAAACATGGTCACCACTATAGGAGAAAATCTCTTTACCATTCGAGAGACTTCAATTTAACATTTGTTAAAGCTCAGAGCATTTTAGCCATTTTAGCCATTATTTGTCTTGCTGTTTATATATATATATATATATATAGAATGGCATATCCATATTGTTCATTTTAACCAACTATACAACCTTGACTGAGCAAAAATAAATGAATAAAAATGGGTCATTTAGGAAAAAGAATAGCACAGATACACATGATCAGATGTTTTTATTGTTTTCAGTTGTTTCCATGAACAAAAAATTTTTATAAAAACAATATGCTCATTTTGAGATTTCTACATTTTAACATTCACATTTAGACATTTGGCAGACGCTCTCATCCAGATTTTCTCCCTAATTTTGTCGTGGCCAATTCCTCCCCGTCACTAGGGGGCTCCCACATTAAGGCTTCTTCTACCACTCAGTCGGTATCACTATCACATGTTTCCTCTGAACCACGTGACATCAGATCTTCTCGAACTGCTCGCTCACGCACTATTGGGGGCATCACCCGGGAATCGAGCTTGCGATTTCCGGATGATAGGGTGAGGGCTTTACCACTGCGCCACTCGGAGGCCTCTTACAAAAAGTGCTTTGAAGTTTCTGTTATTGGCTAGACACTTACACTGGGTTACTAGGTTTACAAAACTAAGTGCCATCAGTCGAACACAGTTGGGAAGCAGAATTTTTTATTTATTTGTTTGTTTGTTTGTTTGTTTGTTTTAATGGGCGAGGGGAATTACATTTTTGCAACATCATTCCCATATTCTGGTAGTGGTAAAATTTACATATTATAAAAGGATAAATATTTAGTATTTATACAGACAGATTGTTTTGACCACCATGTTTGTTAAGCTGGTTCCTTTCCCAACAAGGTGTCACCCAAACAAAACCATTACTGTGAAATGATGAACACCACATGACCGTTTTCATTACTCCAAAGTCCAATATGTCTGCTCCCTAGCAAAAAGATTGGACTCTGGAGCAATGTGGTCATATGGTCTGATGAGTCCAGATTGACCCTATTCCAGAGTGATGTGTGCATCAAGACGGGAAGCGCATGAAGTGATGCACCCATCATGCATAGTGCCCACTGTACAAGTCTCTGGAGGCAGGTGTTATGATCTGGGGTTGCTTTAGCTGGTTGCTCTTGAGAAATTTTCGCCCGTTCTTCTTTGCAAAATAGCTCAAGCTCAGCGACCTGATGCTGTTGCCATTTTGGTCTTATCTGACCAGAAAACCGTCTTCCTCCTGTTTGCTGTGCCCCCATATAGCTTGTCGCAAACTGCAACCGGGATTTCTTATGGCTTTCTTTCAACAATGGCTTTCTTCTTGCTACTCTTCCATAAAGGCCAGATTTGTGGAGTACATGACTAATAGATTCTCCTACCCGAGCTGTGGATCTCTGCAGCTCCTCCAGAATTACTACAGACCTCTTGGCTGCTTCTCTCATTAATGTTTTCCCTGCCCAGACTGTCAGTTTGGGTGGATGGCCATGTCTTGTTAGATCTGCAGTTGCACCATATTCTTTCCATTTTCGAATGATGGATTAAAGCAGTGCTCTGTGAGATGTTCGAACCTTGGGATATTTTTTAAATAACTGCTTTTTTTTAATAGAGAAATTTTTTACATTTTTTCATATTCTATTTACTAATTAGGTGACTTCTGAAGGCAATTGTTCCCACTTTATTTTTTGTTAGGAGTATGAGACTAAAGGGGGCTGGATACAAATGCACGCTACATTTTTCAGTGTTTTATTTGGAAAAAAAAAAAAAACAAGTTGAAAACCATTTATCATTTTCTTTACACTTCACAATTATGTGCTACTTTGTATTAGTCTATTGCATAAAATTCCACTAAATTACATTCATGTTTGTGGTTGTAAGGTGACAAAAGGTGGAAAAGTTCAAGGGGTGTGAATACTTTTGCAACGTATTGTATGATAAAATGAAAGCAAATGTTTGTCTAGAATTTTTTGCTGTTATAATGCCCACTATTTGTTCCCTTCTTGTCAGACAGGATTAGACCCACTTTTAAGCAACCACAGAAGTAAAAAAATTCCAAATTAAATACAGATTTTCAAAGAGTCATGAAATATTTTAGTAGAACCAAGAGGGAATAGAAGTCCAGTTGACATGGCATGTCACAAATCTCGAATTTTTAAGGTGTTTTAAGCTGTTACGATATATATATTTTTTAATGCAAATTAATTATCTGACAGCGTTCTTTTATTGTTTTGTTTTTTTTATTTGGAAGAAATTATTTTGAATACCTAGAATTATAATGTAACAGTCTGCAAAAACATTATGTTGCACAATTTTCCTATTTACTCCGCATAGTTCTTGAAATTACATGTTACCCCCAAAGTGACAAGTGTAAAAATTGCATTTAAATATTTCTTTCTGCTGGAGGTGCAGAACTGACATTTCTACTGCAGGTATCTGATGGCAGACTGAACTGGTAAAGCTTGTTATCTGTATTTCTACTGCATGTAGCTAATCATCAACTGTTCATGACAGGCGTGACACCACTGTATGAGCATATCACAGGTAACTAGAAATATTTACTCTTTATACAGACAAACTGTTTTGACCACCATGCTTGTTAGCATAATCTTTGTAAGAAAGCCAAGGCATGCTTGGTATGTCACCCAAACAAAACCAGTACGGTAAAAATGATTGAATATCACATGACCTGTTTTATTACTCCAAATTTATATTTAGTAACATAAATACAAAAGGCCATGTGGTCTGATGAGATTGACCCTATAACCAGAGTGATGGGAGCATCAGGGTAAGACAGGAAGTGCATGAAGCGATGCACCCATCACGCATAGCCCCCACTGTACAAGCCTCTGGAGGCAGGGTTATGATCTGGGGTTGCTTCAGTTACTCAGATCTAGACTAGATTTTGAGAGTTGTACATTTTTGCCATGTCATTCCCATATCCTGGCAGTGGTCAAATTTACATGTTATAAAAGGATATCAGATATCAGGAGTTAACTAGAAATATTTTGTCTGATTTAATAATGTGTGTTTACATGCTCAAAGCATTTAAAAAGATTATAACATTTTTACATGTGCAAATTGTTCCTGCTCAACCTGCAGAAATACAAGAAGTATTTTTGGGTTGGGCTTACCACTTTTTTCCAACAAATCCAGATTTCTACATTATGATTGGTTACTGAATCAAACTACAACCTTTATTTTTACACCCATTATATAGGCTGTATATTTAGCATTTAATGTAATATTTATATATTTTTAAGCACATTCATAAAATCATTACCAAAATAGCTTAGTGGTATTTCTCATTTTAAAAAAGTACCTTCTCTTTTCATTTCTCAATGATTTTTATTATCAAATTATTCTCCTCCCAATTCAGAGACAACCCCATGATATATGCAACATATACAGATATGCATGTACATACCTCTCCATCTGTCACAACTGACAAGAGAGGCATTTATAAATATTCCACAATTCTGTGATACAGGTAGTGTGTAGTGTTAATGTTGTAATGCTTTCTGAAGCGCATCCATTATGTAAATTCGTACTTGGTAATTATAGGATAACAGTGAGCTAGTGCTGTTTGCAATGCACAGGTATCAGTCAGAAATGGTTCATTAGCAGGAGCATTAATGGCATGATTGCGAAACGGAATGAGGGATTATTTAGCCAGCATTTGGTCACGTCCTCTTCTGCTGAAATGCATTTTTTCACTTTTTTCTGTTGATCCCTTCAGTGTTCAATGTTCACAGGAGGCACTAATTGCACACAAACACTTTCTGTGAATCATGTTGGCACAGAACAAGTCGATATGGCATGATATTCACAAATAAGAGTCTTCTGTGCACGAGTGTGAGCGTATCATTCACTTTCAGATCCTCTCCGACCCGACAAATGCTCATCCGCCAGCAGATGGACCTGTGAAAAATAAACACACAACAACCCACATTAAAGCGTCCACAATGCTGAGTAACATCACCTGGTGTGGCCGGAGCCAATGCTACCTGTGTGTCTAGGATTCGCTGATAAGCAGGGGCAGAGAGTTCCTCCAGCGTCTCGGCCACTGGCTTGTTGAAGGTTTCTGGGAGGAGAAGTCCTGTGGCTCCGGCTGACACACCAGTCAGACAGAACACCATGAACGGCATGGACGCATGCAGCACTTTCTGAACCATCAACAAAACACAAATCTTATGTCATCATTCATGTGAGGGCTGTACCGAAAGTAATGCAAAAGTAGGCATAATGTTTTTATTAAGGTGGCAAAGGTGGTTCAAATTGCACATGTTGAGAGAATAACTTTGAGATTTGGGTTCAAAAAGGGCACACTGATGGAGTTTGAAGCTGTAATGGGTTCAGAATCATCAAAACTGAACAGCTGAAGATTGTACAAAAAGACGTCTGATGTGATCATTAACTAAATCTATATCTTCAGGATTTTACGCCCTGTGTTGCTGGCAAATGATAAATACATAAATAAGCATGTGTACTGCTGTTAAAGTGGCCATGAGTGTATGAAAGATTTGCATAATGTATACTGTAGTATATCATTTTTTGGAAGCATTCGTTTAAACACTATATGCAAATTCTTTTGATGTAAATACTGCACCGTACTTACCATACTAGGAATAAACGGGGCCAAAATTCCTCCGACCCTACAAGACATGGAGCAGACACCCAGCCCTGCATTCCTGAATCACACACACAGACACACACACGCAAATCTAGACAAACATTTCATATGACAGACTTCATAGTTCAATTGCTTTTTGAGCGCTTGCAATGCAGTATCTAATCTAAACATTCCCCTGTAGGAATGAGCAGGCTAGCGTGTGTTCGTGTGTGTTTGTGTGTGTGTGTGTGTGTGTGTGTGTGTGTGTATACCTGATGACAGTGGGGTAAAGTTCTGATGTGTACACATACACAATGTTGAATGCAGCACTGACCATCAGCTTCCCCAAAAGAGCCAAAGAGCTGCCATTGACAAACGAACCTGTGTGTGTATGAAAGAGAGAGAAATATGGAAACAGAGATATACGAAGAGACACTCAGACCAATCTATTTGAATGGTCGTCTTATATTTATAGATTTAATTTTTGCATTCATTATATTTCTCAGACAGTAATTAGACATTCCTGTGAAGACAGTCCAGAGCCACAGTTCACCACATTATTCCAGAGCAGCTTCACAGAAATCAGGATAAATATTTTTGTACATCAACAATGAACAACCTACAGGTTTAGAAAAGGAAAGTTAAACAGTAGGAAGTGTGTAAAAAATTCCTGTTCAGCCCTGAATAGTCTTGATGATTATGATTATTTATGACTGTTTTTGTTCTGATTTGTTCCACAAAGGCATGAATCTGCACCAATCATCTGGTGACCAATCGTGATGTTTGGGAGAAGGATCCACACCTTTAAAGTTCGGCTGGAAGCACTTGCATGGGAGAAGACAGCCATTCATGCTACTCATTTTCGGAAACTGTTCAGTCACCTTTGTCGCTTCCTCCAAAATAGACTGTGGTCCTAGTGATGCGCTAGTTCTTTTCAACACATGCATGCTGCTGATAGTTATTAAATTAGCACGTAGAAAGATTCATGTGAATTAAGTGAACATTTAAAAACCTGCACGGTGAGTTTGCTTTTGTGGTTTGGACAGGTAAGTAAGGGCACACTTATGCATGTCTAGACATCCGGAGAAGGGGACGGTGTGACACTTTATACTTTTGGTTATTGGATTGGCAAACATAGTGTAGGTAGACTGTTGTGTTTCTTCTTTTTTTTTAGTTATATATTAAAAGTTGACAAGAGAAGATGCAAGATGTAAAGACAGAGATAGTTGAAAAAAAAAAGGTCCGCTGTGGTTGTGTATTAAAAGTGTGACGTTTGTGTTTTTGGTTTTCTTTTTGCTCTTTCCATCCATCATTCAGCCTTTTGTTAGTTTTGTCTATGTTAAATACTGTTTTCTACTGTTTACTGTCTATCTATTTTTTGTGTTGTTTCTTAATTACTAGGTGTATATAAAAGCAACTGTATGCATATAAAACACTAAGTCTCTGACAAGTTTTTTTTTAGGCATTATTGACCCTGGCTTCTCTTACTTCTCTTACTCTTCCACTTCCTGTCTCTCCCTGGACCTAGACTGAAGCCAGGGTACATAACACCAACACCCACACAAATTACTTCACTTTTGCTGGATTAAAGGCCTGGATGAGAAAGGAGAAGGGTTGGGCATCAGGCTATCAAAACGGCCTCGTAAAAAACACAGCTGCAACTGAATCAACATGAATAGTGCACGCAACTACTGCCAGGTTCATTGACTGACTGACAGAGGTGAGAAGTAACCAAGCACATGTTCTTTGTTACTGTATTTAAAGACATATTTCAAGTATCTGTACTTTACTTGAGTAGTTTAATTAGATGATATATTTTACTTTACAACAAATATCTTTACTTTTACTTAACCACATTTCTGCATGGTGTTGCATTTCCTAAGAACAGCAATGTGTAGTATTCGAAGGGGGCCACCTGCTGACTATTATGTGTAACTGCGTGACTTGCCTTTCCTTCGAGACACTGAATAACACAACAGGTGTTTGAAATCAGAAGCAGAGCTGATTGCGGAAACCAAGAGAGAGATCGAGAGAAAAAGAGAAATATTTTTATTAATATTAAAAATACAAGTCTTGTATTTTTGATACTTGAATAAACTTGAAGGTGAATACTTCTGTTCTTTTATTCAGGTACACAACTAAATGGAGGACGTCCACTTTTACTTGAGTAATATTTGCCCAAGGGAATCTCTACTTTTACTCAAGTACAAGATTTCTCTATATTGCCCTCCTCTGCTCACTGGTAATCTTGCTTGTTAGCCTCTGGAGAGGCGATTAACTGTTGTTCAGTTGTCCCCTGCACTGTTCACGGTTCCCTTTGAAACTGAGCAGTTTGGCACAAAACGTTCCTCAGGACCAGGGATGAAAACAGGTGATTTGCAGTTTTAACAGCTTTAAACATTTTTTCTTAAAAATCATAAAACAAATGCATGTTCCTGAGAAACCCATTGTCCTAAAGAGTCTGTTTCTTGTCATTAAATAAAGGAGCAGCTTTAGATTAGCAAAGCGGTGATAATAATAGAGACTCATTCCCTAGATGCTAACTCGCAGAAAACAATTTAATGCTTTTTTATTGTACCACAGATACAAGTACAAACCTGTGCTCGACCTTGCAGCAGATAATCAAGCCTCATCTATCAAAATATATTTAATTGAATGTTTTGAAACATTTTAATATTTTTAAAATGGGTTTAGAACTACGACTAATCTGAACTAGCTGGCATCTGAACAATAGTATATTGTCATTGCTGCTGGTATGTCAAGAGTCTATTTATAGTAAAATACAGTTTGGTCTCCTCACCAGGCTGAACAGGGACGATCACAGAGAGAAGGCAGCACAGACCAGCAAGGATAAGAAAACTGGCTAAAGATTTTCGCCTCCCAAACCTGAAACAGGGGCGGATGGGAAGAGAGAGAGAGAGAGAGAGATGTAATGAGTAAGATAATTTAACCAGCATTACAATGTGTTGTAATGTTCATACAGAAAATACTGTAATCTGCTGAGAAAATGTTAATGCAGTGTGTGTGTGTGAATACCAAGGCTTATTGATGAAGTATATGCACAGTGGGTAGGCTGGCAGCTCCACCAGGCCGTACATGGCTACAGTAAAGTAGAGACTGCCTTTATCGTCACTCGCATTCATCGTCAGTCCATAATACACCAGACTGCATGCATACCTGAAACACACACATGCCATGTACACATATAGACATCATCATCCACGACTAAACAAAGTTATGTCTAAATCCATTTTCCCATGTTCGAGTATGATGTTGATATCCATTATATGAATTTTACAACATAGAAAGGCTTTAATGAAAGTTTACACAAATCTCAAAACACCCTGGGTCCAACGTCATCTTTCGCCATTTTAAATGTTGTAGATTTTAGTTTTACATTTTTACATTTTAGTCAGACAGTCACTTTGCAAATTTGTTGTCTGGATTTTGGCACTAGGTTAACTGTACGCCTATTATCTCACACTCAAATCAAAAGACATCTTTGACATTTGTCCCATGAACAGCATTTTTAGCATTACAAATGTTTGCTAACACAAGTACAGCAAATCTGTATTAAAAAGTAATAACCAAATTGGAATTAAACAATTAAAAGGTCTTCAGTTTTCTAGGGAGTATAAAGATTGGACTTTGCAGTAAGGTCATGTGGACGGATGTCATCAGATTGACCCTATTCCAGAGCAATGTGTGCGTCGGGGTAAGAAGGGAAGCGCATGGAGCGATGCACGTACCATGCATAGTGTTATGATCTGGGGTTGCTTCAGTTGCTCAGGTCTAGGCTCAGCAATGTTGTGTGGCAATAAAATGAAGTCAACTGAAGGTACTGAATGACCAGGTTATCACGGAAGCTCGGACACCTTTCCGTCTTCTTACACTGGTATTATTTTAATCTGTGTTCTCATTTGATTAGATTTTCAGTAAAGACGTCAAGTGCCCTTGGATAACTGACTACACATGATGTAAATGAGAACAATGTGTACACCTGCCAATCATGTGTCACCATAAAAACAAAACAGTATTACTATCATATGTTGTCTGTTTAGTAAAGTGTTCTATTGTTTACTCAGTCACTGTGCACACTCATACTCACCAAACATACATGAGGACAACAGTCCTGCAGCGCAGCACACGGTGCTTGACCAGCTGCAGCAGTCCTGCGTTGGATGCCTCTGTGCCCGGTGTGCCTGGAGGTTTCCGCAGCTTCAGAGTAACACTTCCCTTTCCATTCCTCTGTGCAAAATCCTGCAGAACTTTCTCTGTCTCCCCCGTCCGGCCCTGAGAGTACAGCCAGCGTGGAGACTCGGGTAGCATGCTATGAATAACACACACACACTCACCAATGAACATACGTCCACACAAATTCCAGAGTTAAACAGCCACACTGAACAACCTCTGACAAGAATTTAATTTGGACTGAGCTGGGGCTTTCAACAAGAGCCACAAAATTCTCAAAGCCAGCCGCTATTTCATCCTCAGTGCCAGTAGTTGGTGAAGTTCCTTGAAGCAAGTTAGTGGCCTAAAAGCCTGCCAATGGCACCAGAACAATGGTTCTGAAGTCAGCCCATATAAAATCCTTGATCCTGAAAGATCAGGATGAACAGGACATCTTCAATGATGGAAGGTTTAGCACAGCATGACTAAAAAAAAAAAAGGGCCAGGTATGGCTCAGACGGGGTAGGGAATGATTCGATTACAGGGCTTAGCTTGGGCAGAACATGGCCTCACACTGGCAGGACAGGGCATGTCAGAACATGGTCTAGAACTTGGCTTGGTTGATACCTGGCGAGGCCATCCGATTCACCTCAGCAAAAATAAGGCTTGGTTGAGACTGAATCCTGGCATATAAGTCCCGTGTGTCCCTTGGCAGCCGGTACCTCAGCCCACTTGTTTATTAAGCCAGCAAACCGAGACAGCACAAATGTGTTCTAATCCTTGCTTGTGGGTTTTGGGTCGGCCAGGAATGCACTGATTGAGGACGCTGTGCAGGAGGGTATATAGATCTGGCACAAGCCACTGCTTTCACAGGGAAAAAAAGTAACCACTCTAAACACCAGCATACTAACATCAGCCCCAAGGCTGCCCACTAGATCCTGACTGCAGTTGTGCATGATGGATGCAGTATGCAAATGCAGACAATTGTTTTTTAAACATGGAGCTGCGGTCAGAAGCGTGCATACTGGGTTTACAGTAATTTCTCTGAAGTGATCTTTTTCTGGTCCTAAATGAATGTACAGCATTCATTCACACACACATACATACATACATACATACAAACCCCAAGAAATTGTTATTTGAGATAGATGCTTTTAAGTGTGGAATTTAATTCACGCATGTTTAAAAAGAATTACAATGCCATCTATTGAATGTTGGAATGAACTAAAATTTTTACGTTACCATGAAGTGCGCGGAATGAAGACATGAAATCGCATTTACTAAGTAGATTTCAATTGCACACTCATAAATGCTTTTTAAAAAAGTACAGCGCCATCTATTGAATTTTGAGAGGAATTGATTTTTCAAGGTAATTTTTTTATGATAAGCGCATTTTCCATTTAAATTTCAAAATAGCATATCTTCTCTTCCTGTTGGCCGACTACGATGAAACAAAGCCTATATGTTACCTCAACCTCGACTAAATACACAAACAACAGACAGACAAATCCAAAAGCTGTCTTGATGTGTTCCATTACTCATCTTACAAGCCGCCCCTAATTATTTTTTCGCAAATATCTTTAATGTGCAGACATGCAGCATTTACAGTTTTATTATATGTATAGATTTTAGGGTTTTCTGAAATCACACTCAAGTTCATGAAACATTCATGTTATATGTAAACTTCTGACACCAGCTCTATTTACACACCAGTCAAAAGTAAAATAACACGGGCTATATTTTGACTAATGCACTGCCTATTGAAATTATTTATTCATCATATCCTTACCTAGCATTATGGTTACAGTATAACGGTTTACATTTCCTCACTACTGCACACTGTGTTAGTGGTATGCAGCCATTACAGCCATAATTTTGATAGTCACACGTACATGCAAAAGAGGAAGAGCAGCACACCGGGGCAGTTAGCAGCAAAAGCCAGGTTTCTCCAGGACCTGATGTAGTAGCCGAGAAGAGCGAACAGAGCAATGCCCACTGCAAACGTCATGTTGGTTATCGTCCCTGTAACACACACAAATGAGCAAAGCCATGCATAACTATACATACTTTTAAACCTTTCCACATTTTGTACACTGAGATATATTCCTCAATTTGATGAAATGTGAGTTATTCATTAAGAATGACGTTAAAACCTGCAATTAATTTGTTTGAAATTATTTAGCAAACTACACTGAATATTTTCCTTCCTGCTTAAATAGTTTGTGCTATTTTGTGGAGAGTTATGATACATAATTCCAGTCATATAATCCCACTTTTAACACTGCAAAACAGGAAAAGACTACTGTGCAAAAATGTTGTGCAGTGCCAACTGAATGTACCGACTGTACAGATTTTGCTTCACCTCCAGATGGCGCTACCTGTTAAAGCCCAGTAGGCTTTACCCACATACTCCTGCGAGAGGATGAAGCAGACGAGGGCCATCCCTCCGTTCATCATCCCGACCATCAGCCGTGACAGGGCGAAGAGCTCATAACTAGGGGCCAGCGCACTGCCATATGCAAAGAGCATTTCAAAGAACAGACCTGAAAAGAGAAAAGAGAGAGAGAGAGAGAGAGAGAGAGAGAGAGAGACACTAGAATCTGGAGCCAGTGATAAAAACAGAACATAAAAACGTGCACCAGGCATCTGAAGGTCAACTTCTATCTGTGTAGTGATATACAGTGTGGGCTAAAGGTCTGCATCGGCAAGCAGAAAATGCTTTTAAATGTATAAATGACAGCAAATGCTAAAATTGACAGCCTGTGACGTTAAGAACATGAAACGTTTCTTAATTTATCAGAACTGATGTTGTTCGATTGCAGTCGTTGTTCTGGTCCAATAACTGCAGACGAGTCCAAAGAAAAAGACACCAAAGATCTCTGTTAGATCTGGTTCTCTTCTATCTTCTATTGTTAGTTTCAAACCAATCTTGGATCTAAAGTAAAATGTAAAATATCTAATTTATCAAATTTCTCTGGACGGGGCGTAGCTCAGCAGGAGCTCATTTACATTTACTCATTTACCCTGAAACAGCACGTTCGAATGAGGAATGAAACAGAGCGAGTATAAGGTAGAAAAAAAATGCATTACCTAAGAGGTATTTCAGTTGGGCATTAGCACACACACTGTGGCAGAGCTCTGAGACTTTGGTTAATTTGTTAAAGAAATAGTGTGATATGGAAACTTTAGGGAAAAATGCTGTGGATGAAGAATTTTGGGCCACACTGTATATACAGTACACAACAATGTAGTGAATGTTCCATGAAATATTCTGAATCTTGATTTACTACTTGATTAAGAGTTTTTGTTGTCATCTGAGGTTATTTGTTTGTTCATAGACGTTAGTAAGAACCACACAATTATTGTTAAAGCCTTGATAAATAAATAATGGAAAGAATTCAAAGAGGTCAGCCTGTCTTAATAAACAATTGCTAAGTATTAAACAGAAAAGTCTCAGTACTGATGAGGAAGATGGGTTTCCTGCCGATTTTGTCAGACAGCGGTCCGAACAGCACGTTCCCCACGAGCACGCCAACAAAAAACAGCGATCCTGCCAGGCTCACTTTGTACGCCTCCTCCTTGACCAAATACCACTGCAAAACACAGCAAACAAATTCAACATCAAAATTGCTGTTAAGAGTCAGAATTCATAGTTATCATGCAAAGCAAAAATAGATGCTCAATATGATGACCAAATCTTTTACTACAGCTTGAATAACAGTGCTGATGATTTCTCAATTCTAATTGGTCAGAAAGTGTTCATTAGAGAGTTAGTGTTCATTAGCTTCGACAGCACTGCAGGTCTAATTTGCTCGTTTCTATTAACGCACTTAGAATATTACATTATTGTTTCTATCACGGCTGCATTTAACTTTTTTTAATCCGCTAATCTATTGATTTTTTTTATTAGTCTAATGATAATTTTCTGGTTAGATGATTAAGAATAACTTTGATGTTTAATCTTTTAACCTTCCATTCTATCATTTTCTCATAAAAACAATTATCTTACAAATAAAAGTTCTTTCCGCAAAATAAATAATCAAAAATAAATAAGTCCAGCAGTCATGTGGGGCACACATACAGTTAAAAAAGACATACAGAAAAAAGACTTTTTATTAATAAATAAATAAACTTTGCCTCTTTGTCAGACCTCCCAAAATAAATAAATAAATAAAATCAGTGACATTTTACTGTGTTTCTGAATAATATCGACTGCATTATTGTCATAAAGGCTCATGCATTTATCACTATGCAGGAAGTTGCCATTTCTAACTTTAATTCTACATCGCTTAGTTTTAAAAGTCTAACATACTTTTTACTTCTTTTTAAGTGTTAGCATACAATATGCACTGGAGAATCTTCTCCTCACTAATGCAGTCCATAATGACACCACTTGACCTTGTCCAAAGGGTTATTGTCTTCTTCTCTCACCTCCGTCACGATGGAGCGGTCGTCTTCCTTGAACGTCACAGTCTGAGTGAAAGCTCCTCCGCTCTGCGTGACAGCGTCGACCTGGTACTCGGGAGCGGCACCGACCAGGACGATGAACATGCATTGACACGCCATGTAGACCTGTAAGATAAACAAGAGCATGTTCTTTCATTGTCCAATGTAAGTAGTGGTATCTACTAGGGCCAGAGGACTCACGTCACTGGAGTCAGTTGCAGAATTATTGGCACTTTTGGCAAAGATGGGAAGGGAGTGATGAATAAAATATGAAAAACTGTAAATTGCGGTCAATTTAATGACCACTGCACCGAGCAAAAATAGCTACATAAGCAGCAAACATTTTAGACATTTATAATTAGTAAATGTCAAAACTATTTAGTGCTTGTGTGATTTCAGACAAAAACAAATCCAGGTAAGATTGTTGTTCATATTTTCTCCTTTAAAATAGTAATTGTAAAACTAGTGGAAGAGTTTTAATGCATTCCACAAAAACCTGGATTGATGTTGGTGTAGCACATCATTAAGAAAAAAAAACAAACTACAGAACATGTGGGGTCATGCTGTTATAAGAAAATAATTAACAAGACACTGTGACAAAGAACAGTTACTGTTACCACCTGAAGTCAATTATTTTCCAGTAACAGCACAGCATGTTTTTGTCTGTTTAGATAAGAGCAATTTTCGATTCCTTGAGTAACTCGAGTAATTCGATTACAAGAAATGATTCTTTTAATTAATTTTAAAAAAGCTTGCGTTATGTTTTTGCGCAATTATTTGTTTGGCGTGACACAGCGCGCTTCCGGATGCAAGCCGCCAGTAAACACCGATGAAGAGGAAGCGCTTACGTCACCAACAAAGCAGAAGGAGACGCAAAGAGTTAGCCGTGTATTGATTTGAGGGAGCGTTCTGTTTCGGGCTGCAAAATTGAAGGGAGCGATAAAAGTATATTACAATTTATTTTAAAGTGTGCCTTAGTATTTTATACTTAAAGTCATTTGAAATAATTTTTTTTAGTTTTTGCATCTGAGAAAACGCTTTAAAATAAGTATGTATGGCTGTAATGCACTTAATTCATCTCAGTCAACTTTAAGCTATTCCTGTTATTGTGAATAATGACAATGTTTATTTTTGATAAAATGCTGTATGCATTTAAAAATAAAAGTAGATTTTTCTAAAAAGAAAACCAATTAATCTTTGTTTCTCTTATATATTTTACATTGCTGCTTAATTAAGCAAAAGTACATTTTATTCGATTAATCGAATAATTTTTTGGTAGAATACTCGATTAAAATATTCAATATCTACAGCCCTTATATAAATATATATATTACATTTAATTAATATTAACTGTTCATTAAACACTATCAAACTCAAGGTTATGTTTTTTTTGTGTGCTGTTTTTTTTTTTTTTTTTTTTACAGCCCAGGTACTAGATATCATAGCAGTGCTGATATTTAGCACGTCGCAGCCTCATATTGCTTTTATACAACAGTTCACAAACCATTTATTTTATTTAATTCATTTTAAAATCTTACCTGTGCTAGATAGCCAATACATGAGGAGAATAAACCATGGAGGTGGTGGACAGCTCTGTAAATCTCATAAGTTTCTCTTTATAGTTCTACTGCTGGGTTCCAGGTTGAATCCCCAATAGCGTTAAATAGAAAGTTTGAGCGTTCTGTAGGGAGTACAATCCCTTGTTCCACACACCAAGCAGTTTCCTTGATCAGGGGTTAGAGAGGGATAAGCCTTATGCTAGAAGCTTGTTGGCTTTGTAGCTCACAAGTGTAAATAAAACAACAAGGAGGTAATTCGTAATGAATTGCTAGTAGGACAAAGTGTCGTTTAAGATGACCACATTATCAGATGTGTTTTCTTGCTGAAAGCTGTTTTTGAATGTGTGTTTTTGGCAGGCAGCTGCTCTCTCCTCAGTACTGCGGACTGTACAGACCTACTTTCACCCATGCTGTGACTGATAGTTAGTGTAATTAACAAATGTTAGGACACCTGTGACGCAGAGTGACACATAGTTAAACACCAGTTCCCAGTGCTGTTATGCTCTATATCAGCACTCGTGGAACGCCTCTGAAAAGCTTGATGAGTTAAGGACTTATAAGTCCTTAACTAACCTGTTCTTCAGAAAGTCATCAAGATTGAATGTACTAAATATAAACAAATAAAATGTGTATGCTCTTTATTCATAAAAACAAACAAACAATAACAACAAAAAATAATATATATATGCATCATATGAGGAATAGGAAGACAATTAAACATGCTGGTAGGGAAAAATAATCAATGTTGTGTGTCCTGGCCACCGTGTACAGACCCCCGGGGGCATATGTCGATTTTCTTAAAGAGTTTGGACATTTGCTATCAGACCTATTGGTTAACTCTGACAAAGTGCTGATAGTAGGAGACGTTAACATTGATGTAGACAATGCTAACGACGCTTTAGCACTTATGGGTTTGCTAAATTCCTTTGGGGTTAAACAAAATATAAATAGACCAACTCACCGCTTTAATCATATGCTAAATTTAATTATATCCCATGGTATAGATGTCTCTAATATAGACATTCTACCTCAAAGTGATGATATCACAGATCATCATCTCTTAGTATATACTCTACCTGTAGAACAGCGTAGCTGTGCCTCACCACGTTATCAATTCAGTAGAAATATTAATCCGACTACTAAAGACAGATTCACAAGTAATCTGCCGGATCTGTCCCAACTTCTTATCAGACCCCTAAGTGCAGACGATCTAGATGAAGTGACTAGCAGCATAGGCACTATTTTTACCAGTACATTACACACTGTTGCTCCCATCAGATTTAAAAAAGTCAGAGATCTCCCTAAAGAGAGCAACCTGTAACCTCGAGCAAAAATAGAGAAAAACTAAATTAGAAGGTTTTAGAATCGCGTATAAAGATAGTATGTGCAGCTATAGACGGGCTCTAAAAGCAGCTAGGGCCGAGCATCTGAGCCAACTGATAGCAAGAAACCAAAACAATCCCAGGTTCCTATTTAGTACAGTGACTAGCCTAACAAATCCTAAGATGCCTGCAGGGAGTATCCCATCCAGTTATCCCAGAGTATCCCAGTTTAGAAGTCAAGACTTCATGAACTTCTTCAATGAAAAAATTGATAGTATCAGGAAGAAAATAATGGAAATTCAACCTCTAACAACATCTCATGATCCAGTCCAGTCTAAAGCTTCACAATTAAATTTTCAGTGCTTTACAGGTGTAGGACAGGAAGAGCTGCATAAACTTATCACCTCGGCTAAATCAACAACATGCTTGCTGGACCAACCAGATTTTTAAAAGAAGTGATAAATATAGCTGGAGCGCCCTTTCTAAACATTATCAACTCTTCATTATATCTAGGTCACGTCCCTAAACCTTTCAAGTTGGCAGTTATTAAGCCTCTTCTTAAAAAATCTAATTTTAGACCCAAATGATATAAATTACAGACCAATTTCAAACCTTCCGTTTATATCAAAGATATTAGAAAAGGTAGTATCAGCACAAATATGCACATTATTGGAGGAAAACGATATCCTCGAAGAATTTCAGTCAGGTTTCAGGCCCCATCATAGTACAGAAACTGCACTAGTTAAAATTGCAAAAGACTTGTTTTTAGCTTTGGACCAAGGCTGCATCTCGATACTAGTCTTACTTGATCTTAGTGCTGCATTCGACACTATAGATCATAACATTCTCATAGATCGCTAACAAAATCACATTGGTATTCAGGGACAGGCGTTAAAATGGTTTAGATCCTACCTGTCTGAGCGATTCCATTTTGTAGATCTGAATGGAGAACAGTCTGGTGTAATGCCAGTGAAATATGGGGTGCCACAAGGGTCCGTTTTAGGACCTCTGCTGTTCTCAATATACATGCTTCCCTTGGGTAACATCATTAGAAGACATGGGATTAGTTTACAGTGTTATGCTGATGATAACCAGTTATACATCTCCACAAGACCAGACAAAATACCCAAATTGTCTAGACTAACTGAGTGTATTCAAGATATAAAAGATTGGATGACCGATAATTTTCTTTTACTAAATTCAGATAAGACAGATATTACTTATTGGCCCAAAAACCAGTACACACCATCTCTCACAATTCAGCTTGCGTTTAGAAGGATGTACTGTTACTACCAGCTCGACAGTGAAAGACCTGGGTGTAATATTAGACAGTAACTTATCCTTTGAAAATCATATCTCCAACATCACAAATATTGCCAAGCTTAGGAACATTTTATCTGTATCTGATGCAGAAAAGCTGGTTCATGCATTCATGTCCTCCAGACTGGACTACTGTAATGCATTACTGGGTGGCTGTCCTGCATCCGCAATAAACAAGCTTCAGTTAGTCCAAAATGCAGCCGCCAGGGTTCTCACTAGATCCAGAAAATATGATCATATAACCCCAATACTATCATCCCTGCACTGGCTACCTGTTCAGTGTAGAATTAATTACAAAATAACATTACTTACGTACAAGGCTCTAAATGGTTTAGCTTCCACATACCTAACCAGTCTTCTGATACGTTACAATCCACCACGTTCCTTAAGATCAGAAAACTTTGGACTTCTGGTAGTTCCCAGAATATCAAAATCTACAAAAGGAGATAGGGCATTTTCATATTTAGCTCCAAAGCTTTGGAATAGCCTTCCTGACAGTGTTCGGGGCTCAGACACAGTTTCCCAATTTAAAAGTAGACTCAAGACGCATCTCTTTAATCTAATACACATAATTAATTTCTTTACCTCATACTCCAGTACATCTATCCTGAATGGCAACCACGCTAATTCTTTTCACCTTCTCTTTATTTTTCCACCCATCCCGAGGCATCTGGAGATTGTACCAGCTTCAGTAGACCGAGGCCAACCCTGCGAGGATCCTGAGGCATCCAGAGAAGGACCAGAACTTCTGTTATATCGAACTTTCAGCTGCATAACACACATGATGTTATACAATTTCTGTTATCTGTTATCACCCAGATGAGGGTGGGTTCCCTGTTGAGTCTGTTTCCTCTCAAGGTTTCTTCCTGTTGCCATCTCAGGGAGTTTTTCCTTGCCACTGTCGCCGTCATCCTTGGCTCGCTCATCAGGGACAATCTCATTATCTAGACACACTTTTCTTACACATATATACACTTCCATAAATTTTCTTTTCATTTCTGTGAAGCTGCTTTGAGACAATGACCATTGTTAAAAGCGCTATAGAAATAAAATTGAATTGAATTGAATAATAAGTACCTCAGCCTGAAACTCTTGGGTGTAAATCCTGCAGCTGATCATTTGAATGACAAACATTCTTCAGGTGTTACTGATGCATTTGTGCAAAAGTCCTAAAACACCCTTTTCTTGTTTTGCTTCTAAGGAAGCAGAATTTCTTGGTTTTTTTCCCCCTGAAAGGCTTGTTTTGGCTGTCATTTTCAGTCTAGTCCCTGTACCTGAGCAGATTCAGAGGAATTATTTTTGTTTGTTAAGCCACACAGTGACTAATGAATCATTTAAGCATAAAAAGCATGCTTAACAGATTTAAGGCATGAACCAGTTAGACAACAGAGGATCAGGCCGGTGATGTATACTGGTATGTATAGTAGACTGGTGATGCTGGATGTTGAGTGGTTGGAACAGATGAGAGGGGAAATGAGGTTGCTGCTGAGGTTGTTACATAAACAAAGTGCCTAATGATACAAATTTTTTAATTGTATCATTAGGTACTTTGCAGACATTTGTTCACATATCTTTTATTTAATCTACATCATTTAATTTAATGTGAAGAAAGGGGTGACTCCAGACTTTTCCACAGTACTGAATATCGACAATATGCTCAAGCTAAAAGTCTTTAGGAAATTACTGCAGATGTTCGGTCCTGTCATTTCGAAAGATATATTCCTATATCTACAAACGTCTTACCTATCAATTTAAAAAAGGGAATACTACAGGTTTGCTCATCTGAGATTAAAGACACTTCTCAAACATTGAGACAATCCCTTCTCCGAGGTCATCCGAGTCATATGCATTTTTTGTCATGAGTATAGTGTCTGCATCTCTTTGATTTTTTTTTCCTGCCCCTGTTCTATTTGTTGTTCTCTCTCTTACTGAAAACATGGAAAGAAAACACATCTGATAATGTTACGTAATTTTAAACAACACATTGTCTACTTAATTCCAAGTTGTTCTGAATTGCCTTTGTGTTGTTTTATTAACACCTAAGGCAAGCTACATAGCTAACGAGCGTCTAACACAAAGCTGAATCCCAAATCCCTCTCTAACCTGCTTATATCCTATTTTCCACTTCATAGCGTTTTGTATTCCGTAGTTACTGCATTTACTCACTGCATAACCATTTTACACAATATTTACTGCACTTGATGTAGATATAAATAAACATAAGGCTACTTATTTAACCTGCACCTTATTAGCACAATGCCTGTATTTACACTTGCTAAACTGCATTCCGTTGCCGAGTATCTGTACTATGCAATAACAATAAAGTTGTACCTACCTACCTAACCCCTGATCAAGGGCATTACTTGGTGTGTGAGACAAGCGATTGTACACCCTACATAGCGCAGGAGCTTTCCATTTAATGCCATTTCGGCTTCAAGAGAGCTGATTTTCTAAAGCAGAATAAGTACCAGTAATGATTTAAAACTACTTTCACCCGTTAACTACACATAATCTCGCTCGTGAAAGGATACGTGCTGGCGAAGCAAAATAATTGGTTAAATAAAGAAACAAATATGTCAAAACAGTGATGTAGTAGGCAGTAGGGCACAGCTCTAGTACTGTAGACATCACATCCATGCCGTTGTTTATTTAACCAAATATTTTGCTTTGACAACAAATATAAAGAACTAAAATAAAATAAAAAACTAAGCGAGACTAGTGCTGATATTCCTTATAACGGTCACCTGATATAAGGAATCTGATATTAAGTACATCATGATGCATCATCTAGTTCAGTGGATGAACACGTATAAGGGAGGAAGGTGTTTTATAAAACTTAAAGCTTGAAAACCTACTGAGCGTAGCTTTAACCTAAAACAATGACATGCAAATCATAGCATGTGCTGGAGAGATTTGACTGCATTACATTTCACCTTGTTATACACAGTAGCAAGAAGAAATAAACAAGATTGCATTAATAAACTAAAGACCTGCTTTGGCTTATACATACAGACATACACATTATTATCCAAGTAAACATAAAATGACACATTGCACACAATCTTCAGCCAAAAGCAAGTCTTAGATTTGTGAATGCATGTTTATTAAATGTATATAAGAAATTACATCATATGCACACATGCGCGCGCGCACACACACGCGAAGCTAACCATAGAGCTAGCTAGCCTTGACATTACCTGCAGCAATATCAGCACTGTAACCATGCGCTTCTGGTGTCCGCCAAACTCTCCAACAAGTTGAAAAGCTTCTTCCAAATCCATTTCTGATCAATATTTCCCCACATAACATGTCACAGCGTTTTAAAAACTAAACATCTGCTTAAAACAAATGAAAACACTCAGGTCTCTTCCTGATGCAGAAGTCAAGACTTCGAATCCCAAATGCATTCATTCCGCCATCTAGTGCACTTCGAAGAGCGCGCACAAGCCTCGCATTCCGCTCGCTGAGAAAGTGCACTAGAGCAGGAAGTGAACGAGTGTTTGTAACCGGGCAGCTGAGAAACGCGTAGACGTGGAGCCGAATCATGTGACTTGGTGCGCAAATATGATTGGTGGAAAGTGTACAATTGAAATCCCGCTCAAAAAAAAGTGATGAGACTCAGATTTTTAACCCTTTCGTGGATTTGAATCCTTATCCAAAAATAAATTGAAACTAAACACAATAGCGACAAAACTAAAAATAATTTTATACATGTAGACTGATTAAAAGCACAAATTCATAGCATTAGTAGAGAATCTTAAAATCTTTATTAGTTTAAAGTTGTTCCCCCCTCCCCCCAAACAGTCCTTAATCAGCAATCATTCTTAATTTGTAAACAAACAAAACACATTTCATTCAAGTGAAGAACAAATAAAATGGTACACAACATCTTGAACGTACACAACATTAAAAACAGTGACAGAAAATGAAGAACATATAAATGAATATTTAAATTCATGTAAAAAAAAAAGATTAAAATAAAAGATGCAGTATATATAAGTAGAATAAGTAGCTTAAGTGTCTACAGGTAACTGAGTAAAGAAAAGCAAATTGAGTCATCACTGATTTTGGGACCTGAGGGGTAATCTGGATCGAGGCGGAGTCACCGTGGCCTCGTTTTCAGCTACCTTTGAGCGGTTCAGGGACTTGCTGCTGGGGTTTTCTTTTTTAGACTTCTTCTGTAGGAAGGAAATGGAGAGCAAGAATGAAATAAAATGGCGATTAAACACTTTCATGTAAACTTCTAAAATAAAAAAACCTGGACTGAGCCTCAAACTACAATTACTAGTATAGTTTTCTATATTTTACTAATGGGTTGCACCATGTCAACTAGTACATGTTCAAGGGATAGTTCGGAACACATTTTTGCACAGAACAAGGGTTGTGGAATTTGGCCAGGATTACCTACATTGTACTCTTGTTCTGTGTGACAAATTTCATGGTCATTGTGAAAAGCAGAAAATTTTACAAAAATGGCCAAGACCATGTACCATACTTGTACATCATACAATAATGCAGCTAAAGATACTTTGTTAATACTGAAAACACACTAAATGGCTCGAGTTTGTGGACACCCGACCTTCCATATTTATTTTCTCCCTGAATTATATAGAATGTTATTGTGTACACCATTACAATTTCCGCATCACTGCAACCAAGAGGCCCAAATCTGTTCCAACATCGGTACCTGACAACTAGCTGAATGAACAAATCCCCAGTTATCCTCCAAAAGAGGATGTCTGTCCCTCCATGGTGTCTTTGTCTCAGTTGATCAGTGTATGCGTTACTCTCTACCATCACTCTCTGCATTTGTGCACTTGGCCACATCGCATAAATAATTCCTAGAGACATATTGGTTGTTTCTCTGGCAGTTTCTTACAGAGTCGGGTTGCCACCTCAATGCCCGAGCAGTTGAGAATGAAGGACCTTGCTTACAGGCCCAACATTAGGAGCCCTGCAGTTCTGGGGCTCAAACTGAGGACCCTCCGAAAGCCTTATAATATTGACTACATACACGACTACACTGGAAGGAAGTGTCATTACCCTCTAAATTTAGTTGCACACAACGATGACAAGCCCAAGCACCCTGTGCCACTGCACAACCAGTGTTCTTCGAGTGTGTCAAGACCTCGAAAAAGCCATCGCCACTCGGTTGCACCGCACAACCTGCACACATCACACACTATACAGGGCTAATGTGTGTGTGTGCGTCGTGAAAGAGGTGTGTGTGTGTCGTGAAAAGTGTGCATGAGTGTAAACATTTGTAATATGGGTATGTATGTGTGAGTGAGCTTGAGGGAGAGAGGTGTGCGTGTGTGTTCTATGCTGGAAGAAAATCACGCTCTGATGTTCCTGAATGTGATGTCACAGAAGGTGTCACTCAATATAATGCCACAATGTTATTAATCACTTTTCGGCATACGTTTAAGACATTATCACGGCTGACCCATTTGAGATCAAAAATCCCTCCGCAATTTTGCATCCTCAATGTCTTTAGATCTCTTCGGCCCAGTTTGCGATTGTATAAATTCCCTAAGAGTACATCAAAAGTAAGCAGCAAAATCTTGTGTTGGGGCCCTGGGCCACGAGACTCAGGCATCCTGATGGCAGCAGATTCCAACCTGTCTGCTAAGTTTCATGAGTTTTTGAGCATGTTAAGACCCCCGAAAAATCCAAAAGGGTGGGAAAAAAATAAAATAATGCTTAGGAAAACAAGAGGGCCCTCACACACTGACGACATAGGGCTGATGTCATAGTGCTTGGGCTCTAATAAATGTTATAATTAAAATATGATAATGTTACCTTAAAAAAGGGAACCCTTCCCTCTTCGTAGCAAATCAGATTCTCATCAGATATAGACTGCTGCGTCGAGTTACTGTCACTGGAGCAGTACACTTCATCCTCCAGGGAGTCCTTTACATACGTCACAAGCAACAAATCAGACTCGTACCAAAAAGTTCCTATTAAGGGGGTAAGTTGTTTTATTTCCATGCATTATGCAAAAATAGCTAAATGTCAAGTTGTACCTGGTCTACAGGTTTCTCCTCCTCCTCTCCCTCAGTGAGGATTTCACACTGAACGAATGAACTCATCAGCTGCTCCTGCTGAACCCGAAACTCCTCCTCGAGCTCTGTTCTGCTCCTCAGTGGCGCCAATACACGTGGGTACACGTACTCCTTACGTTTCGGCGTTGTGCCTACACACGAGATCAAAATATTCTCCTTGAACAGCTAACAGAGGAACACCATGAAGGTTGTACCTCATGTAAATCGAAAACAGTTTTAATAAAATTTAGAATCTAAAATTATGTTATGAACCCATTTTTTATATAACCAATTACTAGTTAACAACTTAACGTAACGCCAATAGAAGATCAAACAATTAGTTGCTTCAACGTCCATTTGTCTGTTTGCAAAGTCTGATTTAGTGGGGAATAGTCCCTTCAATCATCTCCTGGGGTCTCACCAGTAGGCAGATCCTGCTGGAGTTCATTATTAAGGAAGTGGGTGACTGTATTAAGTGCTTGTGTGGCGAGAGTCGAGAGCTCTTCTCTGTGCTGATGCAGGATTGCCCGATCTTCACCCGTCTGCTCTTCCGCTCCTTTCAAGAGCATTTCCATTTCCTGCTGTATGGGAGTGAGGTGATTTCGGCACTCCTCTACTGAGGCCTCACCGTGCTCCTCTACACCCTGTGTGTACACAAAGCATAACATCAGATGGTCCCTAAATTTTGATTTGAAACAGACTTGGATAAAAAAATTCTTGCTTTATCCCTAGTCATTGATGTGTGGATTTTGACTAGTCAGGGTGGTGAAAAATAATGCAGCTGAAGATACTTCATGTAAATACACATCACGTCAGCCGTACTACTCAATTTACCATTCATGTTTTTTTTTTCCTTCTAGGAAAAATTGGAAAAGATTCTTAAAAAAAAATGAACATTGCTGTTATCCACAAGGTTACTCTCAAAATATTTACTCTCACTTATTTTAACAGAAACTAATAGCACTGAGAATACATTGCTGGCTACATATTTTTTCAAAAAGATTTCTTCAATTCTTTATGCAAAGACACACTGTGTCGTTAAGTAGTAATGTAATGCAAGTCTTGCTAGGACTGCATACTAGAGAATAAAACTGGGTCTACACATGTTAATGTAGCTCTTTAAACTGGGCCATGACTAGTGTTGCAGGCACAAATCCATCCACCCACAGAAGTGTACGCAAAATAAAGCAGTGGCTCAGTGGTGTGTTGTGGGCAACCCAAAGCAAATTCACTGTTCGCATTAGAGCTGTGAATCATAGGTAGCCTGTCAATTTCATTGTTGGACATTGTGAATTTTCCAGTTGATTCAACAGTACTAAATGTGCCTCCAGCAGGTCATTTTCTTACAGTATTAAAAAAAAAAAATAATCATTGGAATACTGTTTAACTTTGTACAAGACATAACAGTTAAATAATCGACAACAAAGCGAAACTCAGTCATGTAGGTAGTGGTACCGCACCGACTGAGCATAAACAAACAAAAAAAAAAATCTGAATTTAATCAGTTTATATTTTCTACAAGAGCTATGGAATAGTTTTAATGACTTAATATCTTTTTTGTGAGGTTAACAAAAAATGTGAATCAAAAGCTGAAAAAATTCAATTAAACTGCATATTTAATTAAATCGCACCTCTCCAATTACCAACTCAACAGCAATTTAGCAATTAACAGAATTGAAACATTTAGCCGTATAATTTACACTGCATGTGAAACCCATGGCAGCTTTACCAAAAGCAAAAACTTGCACCCAACAGCCTTGAGAATTTAACAGCAGTTTGGTTTGAAGAGTGTTCTACTACTTGTCTAGGTTGAGCAATTAGGTCAAGTGATGCCTGTTACAAACCATCACTACAGGAGGGACAAAGTCAGTGATGGCCCGCCTTACCTTCAGAAGCTCGTGCACTGCAGCCATGTTCTCCTGCAAGAGGTTCAGCTGTTCTTCCGCACGTCTCTCAGTCAGGTCTCTGGCCTTTTGACACCACTGGATGCTCGAGTCAGACACAGAGTCCAGAGAGCGCTGCAGGAGGCCACAGTAACCAGCACCTTCATCCAATGCTGTGCGTCCCTCCTCTGCAACTTCGTTCATCTCCTTTATTACTCCATCTGCACAGGAACTTAACCGAGCGCCGACTGACGAGCTCTCC
>JAAGKR010002695.1:71144-88159 GCA_011419295.1 Clarias macrocephalus
AACTGCATATTTAATTAAATCGCACCTCTCCAATTACCAACTCAACAGCAATTTAGCAATTAACAGAATTGAAACATTTAGCCGTATAATTTACACTGCATGTGAAACCCATGGCAGCTTTACCAAAAGCAAAAACTTGCACCCAACAGCCTTGAGAATTTAACAGCAGTTTGGTTTGAAGAGTGTTCTACTACTTGTCTAGGTTGAGCAATTAGGTCAAGTGATGCCGGTTACAAACCATCACTACAGGAGGGACAAAGTCAGTGATGGCCCGCCTTACCTTCAGAAGCTCGTGCACTGCAGCCATGTTCTCCTGCAAGAGGTTCAGCTGTTCTTCCGCACGTCTCTCAGTCAGGTCTCTGGCCTTTTGACACCACTGGATGCTCGAGTCAGACACAGAGTCCAGAGAGCGCTGCAGGAGGCCACAGTAACCAGCACCTTCATCCAATGCTGTGCGTCCCTCCTCTGCAACTTCGTTCATCTCCTTTATTACTCCATCTGCACAGGAACTTAACCGAGCGCCGACTGACGAGCTCTCCTGTTCAGCCTCGGTGCATTTGCTAAATAAAAATTATAGATTTTTATACAAATCACCTTGTACAAATTTACACCGACAAGTAAATTAAAGTTAGCAAAAGGGACAATTAAACGGGGGGGGGGGGGGGATAAATTAGGATTTTACAGTTAACTGTAAAATTAACTCTCTCCTCACCTCTGTATTGTGGTTTTCAGAGTCTCCATGGGAGTTCGCCGTGCATCTGCTGCCTCCTGCAGCCCCTTAAAGTCAGACTCTGTGTCCAGTGCCAGGAGGTTCATCTGGTCCTGGACACAACGAAGGAGCTGCGCTACACGCTGCAAGACAACGTGAAAAACAGCATTATCACAATTGGTAATGGACAAGACACCTTCATTTGACTTGTGCTGCTTTAATTGGTCTGACATCACAGACTCAAAGTGGTTTGCACAAAACATACGTGTATATTTACAGTGTACTGGTTGTGTGAGCCACTTTAAATAAGTAAATAAAGTCTCCTATTCCATTTTGGTCTGAAGAAAGTTATTATCTATTAAACTTGTGCTAAAAACTAGCGTGCATTTTATTATCAAAGCTGAAGAGATAAATTAATGACAAAAAAAAATGTAAACAGACGTACTGTTTTGTGTTGGTGGTTGGTCTGGATGATCTGCTCTTTCAGCTTGCTGTCCTCAGCCTGGAGGGAGGCGAAGCCCTGCACAGCGGTTTCCCGCATACTCGTCAGCGCCTCCACGTGGCCACTGAAAAAGACGGCCATCTCTGCCTTCATTCCCTCCATCTGAAGGAAGAAGTAGGCCTTTGTCATCTGCTTTACCCATTCATAGAACTTCGTACACCGTGAAACAAGAAAATATTCCCCCAGGACCATGGTGCTAGTGCTACATACTTTATATTAAAACTAACTAGCTAACAGACACATACAGTGGTACCTTGGATTACGAGCATAATTCGTTCCGGAAGTGGGCTCGTATTCCAAAACACTCTTAAACCAAATCATCATTTCCCATAAGAAATAATGAAAACTCAAATTATTCGTTCCACAAAAATAAATACAATCTATAAAATGAAAATAAAACAAATTAATCTGCACTTTACCTTTAAAAAAGTACAAATAAATCCTGACATAAGTGTTTCCGTTGGTGCGCGCAGGCGCCATGAGTGAGTGGAATTAGCCCCTTCCCTCACCGTTTTACACAGTAACACTCCTCCTCCCTCTCCCCATCTCGCGTTTTAAGATTTCACAACAAACACACACACACACAACGGAAACACAGTTTTAACAAGGAAAAAAAAAATCTCTTACCGACCATCACTAAGGGAATCACTGCTGTAAAGTAAAAAAAAATAAAATAAAAAAAATTAACCAGCACCTTACCTTTGAAAAGAATCGCGACAGAGCAGAGTTTGTGAAGCTGGGAGGGGTGAAAAGGGGAGAGAGCGTCTGTGCGTGTGTGTTTCAGTGTCAAATTGCGCACACACGAGCAGAGTTTCTGTGCGTTTGCGAAGCCGTGGGGGGAGGGAGGGGGGGAAGTGAGAGAGTCGCATGTGTGAAGCATGATACATAGTGGTAGTAGTAGCCTTAATGTGGGAGCCGCCTAGTAACTGGGAGGAATTGGACACGACTAAAATTAAGGAGAGAAAAAAAATAAATCTTTGCTCGGTTTGCGGAACACTCGTAAACCACGTTACTCGCAATCCGAGGTTCCACTGTAATTTGCTGACTAGCTAAGACAAAATAAATTACCATAAGTTAACAAAAGCTATCCAAGTATTATACAAAAGACAAAGTGCACGCAAAAATGCACAAATGGATAAACACTACAACACAAGGAGAAAAGAAGCACCACCATGAAACACTTGTGTACATTTAACATACTCTACCCTGACACCAAAATATGCAACGGTTAATTAAAATATTAAAATCATATAAACCTCCAATGCCATATCACCTACTTAAATTATTTTACTTTCTGACTTTAATTAAAACTAATTTAAAAAATCACTTAAATTGCATGAATTGTTTCAGTATAGTTTTTATCCCATTTCTCAGGTGAGGACATAGAAACCCAAGTTTTGAACACACCTGTCCAGCCAGCACATTGCATCCCTGCAGGGTCCGTTTCAAGCCATCGTTCACATCCATAATTGATCTTATCGCCGGCATCACTTCTCCGATTAGAACCTCATCTAGATTAAGTTTATGCTTGTCCTGTGGGGCAAAGGAAAGTTCACTTACTATAATAATATACATACACACGCTCAATCTTTTCATCAACCCTAAATCCTTACATATGAAAGTAAATTCTTTTATATTTTAACAACATTTCTTGTAAAATCCTCTCACCAGCATTTCCAGCATGGTGTCTCTGCTTCCGACTGTGAGCCCCTCCTGTTGCAGCAGCTTGGCCTTGCAGTCGTCCACTCCTTCCTTCACCGCCTCCCGGACAGTGGTGTAGGAACGCACTATGGAGCCCATAGCCTCCTCAAACGCACGGCCAGTTCCTCCAAGGAGCTTCCCTACAAAATACAAAGATCACTGCCTGTTCTAATCTACTATTTAGAAGCATCAGGCATGTTTAAAATAAATGATTCTCCTCTAAAAAATACATTTTTAGTTGAAGATACTCAATTATACATGCTACAATTCAGTTTGGGTCTGATAAAAAGATTCTTAAATACCTTGCGTGCACTTTGTAAATTAAAAATAATTATTCAGCCCTAGGATTGAGACACTCACCCATGGCATGGCTGTAATAATCGAGCATGGCAGCGTGTTTAAGACTGTGCTCCTGCAGTGATCTTTGTATGCTGCCGCAGCTCTGCTCCATGCTCTGGGCGAAGTTGCTCTGAGCTGTGGTGTTGTGCTGCTCCACAGCCTGCACCCGCTGTAGCTTAGCATGCAGACCTCCCACGTCCGCCGTGCTCACTTCCGCTGTACACAACAGCTATACAAGATGCATGTAACGATAAAATGTTACGAGAAACGTACAACAAAATCTCTCATCTGCTAAAATTGACGCTTTTCATGGCATCACACCTGGCCAGCAGTGTTGTACAGCTGGTTCTCGGTGGTCTGCAGCTGGGTGGTGATGAACTCCTCCTGTGCGAGTCTCTGCCTGGTCTCCTTCAGGTCCTCGTGAGCCTCCTGCAGTTGCTGGCTCTTGTCCTGCAGATCCTCATTGCACTTTTCCAGCTTTTGAGTATTGTCTGTGAACAGCTCCATCATCTAGATTGAAGATTTAGGTGCCTTATTTTATAGTAATATTTATAACAAAACTGTTTAGAAACAAAAGAATAATAAAATAAATGTTATCTAGAGTAATCTGCACCCACTCAAATGAAATTCGCATCTCCCACCCCTGTACACAACCTACAGGTATCACTCTGAAGTAGCAGCTATTTTGAAATGAACATGGGTCATTCACATTGTCCGTTTGTAGCTCACTGCCACCTGCTGTATCAATGTGCAAATAGACAGGTGTAATCTGAGAGATAGATAGATAAATATATATAGTATATTACTATAATATATACAGTGGAACAGTAAACAGTGGAACCTTGGATTGCGAGTAACATGGTCTGCAAAAATGTGATTTAAAGCCTGTAGCAGTGAGGGAGATGAAATCCTCAAAATGAGGCAAAAGTAAGTATCATTAGAGGGGTTCCTTGGTAAGGTCAAGCAAAAAGAAGAATATTCCAGTAACCAGAGAGAGTCATCTCACAGTTGCACCCCTGCTCCTTCTTTTGTCCAACACCAGTCATGATTCTTTTCAAAAGGTAATTTGTAATTTTTCAGGTTAATTTGTTTTATTTTTACTTTATATTTTGTATTAAATTCAAGGAAAGGAATGTAAGGAAATTCATTCTGATATACAAGTGATTTGATATACAAGCACATTTCTGGAATGCATTATTCTTGTGGTGGTGCAAGATTGACACAAAAGCAGAAGTTTTGAAAGACTCACCCTCTTGAGTTCCTCCTCCACCGCTGCAATCCTCTCGGTATACTCAGTGATCTGTTCTTCCTGACTAACCAGTTTACTGTTCATACTCCTACAAAATACATACAAATCAGCAACACTTATCTTGCTGACACTCAGGCATTTTTTTGGAAGAGAAAGTTTGAAGTAAATTAAAATGTAACAAATGGCAAAAAAAATTACAATTAACTAGCATTCAAAATTCATTACACACCACCTGTACCCGTTTGCTTGCAAGGGCTTTGTAAATGTGACAGCATTTGAAATAATTACACATCCACATGGAATTTAATCTTAAATAAGTTTAAACCACCAGCACACAATTTACATGGAATAATTTGGTAATTAAATGCTTAAACAAGAATCGGTCGCTTTTATTTTCATCTCAAGAGCATCCTGACTTGAAAAACCTTCAGAGTGACCTCAAGCATCGTGCACATTATTAAAAGATTCTATAATATTTATATAAACAATAATGACCATAGTTTAAGACAAAAGCTTCAATTTACTGCACTAGTTCATCCAGAATGTCAGAAAACCGAACTCACTCGTAGTTCTCAGCTGAGAGATAGACGCCATGCTTCTCCCGGGTGGCAGCCAAATCCCTCTTCAGACGCTCAATTTCCTCTGTGTATTCCTGAATTTAAAAATAATTAACCGTGAGCACATCAAGTCATAAATGCAATATTTAAAATTTTATATCTAGTGTAATCCTTTCAATTAAAACCTCTTAAGCAGAAGATAAACATGCTGTTCAGCATGCTTTTGTTCCGTTTTAGAGAAAACGCACACAATTATGACGGGACTTGCCTTGATCAGGGTTCTCTTGGTGAGTTTCTGGTTCACTTCAGGCTTGTTCATGATGTTCTTTGCCCTGTTAGCATAATCCAGTGTACTGAGAGTCTCCTGTAGTCAGTGACCAAGCAAACATTTTTTTTTAATCAGTTACAAGTACAGGCTGACCGAAATGCTCAACCTTTGACTAACATTGCGAGTTAGAAACACAATCACCATAGCGTTACAGTATTAAAAACATTAAAAGATGTATTCGACTTAACCGTCAACCAGTTTATTTCTCTTATACAACAACAATTCTATGATTTTTTTTTTTTTTAAGTCTCCTAAAATAAACACAATTTTGAACATCCAGTGAGATTTTAAGCAGCATGTCTGAGCACTAGGAATGAAGCTCACCTCCAAGTTGATGGAAGCTGGAGAGACGGTGGCAATGATTGAGGTCTTGGTGCGTCCTCCCAGGGAATCCTGGAGGATACGGGTGAGTTTGGACTCCCGGTAGGGCACATGGGGGCCTCGTTCTACCAGAGCTGTGATCACGCGGCCGAGCGTCAGCAGCGACTGGTTAATGTTTCCTGCCTCGCGGGCACGTTTGTCCACTGCTCCAGAACGGCCGATGTTCTCACTGCCCGCAAGATCCACCTACACACAGAGATGCAAGTCTGAGTTAGTAGAGATGCAAGACATACACACATGCGCTTCCCCCTTGAAATGAAAGCCTTCTTACCAGGTTCAGTTTTCCAATCTTCACCAGCTCCTCTCCATCCAGAGTGATTTCCTTCATGTGTATGGTGACGGAGAACACGGAGTGGGAACGACTGAATGAAAAAGTAAACAGGCTCAATAAGAGACTAAACCCCATTTATACATACAATGCTTCCTTTTAACAAATCCATCTATGTTAAACTGCTTTAAAGCCTCCAACAATTAAATTTTTTTCCCTCCCCATTTCAGGAAAAAAATTAATAAAATGGACATTCATTAATGTTCCTACCTGGAGTAAGCGTTCATCAGTGTGGATGCAGTTCTCCTCTTTGCTGCACCTCTTTCAAGAATCTGATAGACCTCGTTTTTGTTATGTACAGTTATCTCCTCAAGTCCCTTAACAATAACACCTCTCTGATTTAAAGAAGAAAAAAAAAAAAAAAGGATTTGTGGGGGGAGGATTGGTGTCCAGACTTAAACATATGCAATAAACCATCAAAACCTAATATGCTCAGAAGTCAACAACTTTGATCATTCATGGTACCGTCACAGACCTTGTTCCTGGGGTCGTCAAACAGCTGCAACCTCTCTGTGACGTCTGGTGAAGGGCTGAGGAGGTCGAACAGCTCTTCATTATAGATCTCCAGGAGGGAAACCTTTACTGAGAACTCTGTGCCGTTACTCGTTAGCTTCTCAAAGATCTGGTGGAGTGTACGAGGGATGATACCAGCTAGAGGATCCTAAAAGAAATTTTTGATAAATTAGTAATGCATCAACATATTCATAATCACGACTGCATGATTGATTACACGAAAATAACGCCATTGTGGATATTTTGACGGACATTATGGTTGCCATTATAAAGTGTGATAGGTACCCGTTAAACATACTCTAGATAAATGTATATATATTTAGTGGTAACAGCAGATAATGGCACAAATGGTCAATGCCATTACCAATATTTAGCACGTTTAAAAATAATAAATAAATGGAAAACTGTTTATGCAGCACTTCTAATCATTACACCGAAATTACTGCATTTTTACATGTCCTTAAAAAAAGAAAAAACATTTTCAATTAACAAAAATCGTATTGTACCTCCTCCCAGGTGAATTCCTCATTAGGTGACCTTTCACCCTCCATCGTGAAGGTCTTCCCTGTGCCCGTTTGTCCATACCTTAAGGTAAGAGTAGAAACAGTGCTTAAATATGAAGTGTATTTTCTGAGACTGATATTACGGTTTGGAGGTTCACTCACGCAAAGATTGTGCAGTTATAACCCATAATTACTTCGTCCAGTATGGGGCACACTACACTCCTGTACACGTCTATCTGCTTTGCAGACGGACCAAAGACCTGTATATCGGTAAGACAGTAAAAAAAAAAAAAAAAAAAGTAAACCCACCACATTACAGTAAACATGTGCAGGTATATTTAAAACACCTAAATTATTAAGCAGGAGTTTTAAATGGTTTCCTTTTATTTGACACAATGCCATCTCTTTGCTACATATAGTACATTTTAAATGAGAATCTTAATTGAACCAGGATCAATTGAGTTAAACCAATGATCATTTAAAAAAAAAAAAAATTTAAGTTCAGACATAATGCATATGCACAAACAACATTTGTCATTTTTTTGTTTAACTAAACAGTGACATTTTAAAACTCTGTGAATTTTGATAGAAAGTGTGATGGACAGTTCAGTGTTTAATATAAAGCTTTGTTACTCTAGATATCAAAACAAACATTAAATGCTTAACATCACAACTCTTCCTTAACTAGGATATTTGGAATAGTTAAAAACGAACACCATAAAAAGATGCTGACTGGGCCCATGTCATTATAGCAACTTACTCCACAGATTCACATAACTTTAGATCAGATCACACTGTATGTAGCATGTATATAAAAAAAAAAACAGTTCATCTCTACTTTGTCCAATTTCAGATGCATAAAAACTCTGCAACAGCACCATTTGGGAAGGGGGAAACATTTTTTAATCAGAAATACACACCATGTCGAAGGTGTACATTTTCCTGGCTGTTTTATCAGTGACATTTCCGGTACGGACCGTCACCTCTTTCCGGCTTGAGTCACACTCCACCACTCCATGCGAGTTCGCCTTTCGCTCCACTGCATTGAAAGGCCTGGAAAACATTCACAATAAACATCCATTAGGCCTGGACGACGCAAGAATCCACCAAAGGGCGCAAGCACACACGCTCACAAAATATGAATGTTTTTGGACTGTGGGACTAGAACCCACGACCCTGGAGGTTCAAGGCCACAGTGTCAACCACCACATGACCATGCCACCCATTACAAAACACAGGCAATGGAAATTCACAGAACAATTCACAATCAAGATCCACAAAAAATATATAATTTAGATTTTAGATACACACATTATTCTTAATAATATCTACAAAAACCATCATAAATAATTATAAACAGGGAAAAAAAGACTGACAGCACAGTAAGCCTTGCAAATAAATGTCTACAAAAGATTTTCAAAAAATTATGCACAGTAAACTTTTGCAATAAAACACCTATACCAATGCTTTACTCAATAAATATACATTTACCATTCTAAATAAATATTGTGAAAATGGATGTACAGTAAATCTTAATATTTACCGTGTGCAGCTCTAGTTTGTTGAATGTTTATTGATGGTTTGTTAATCAGAAAATAAATAGATTTAGATTAACTATGGGGCCCTGTCACGAACCTTCACAATCAATATATTCATAATAATACTTCACAATAAATAACCATAATAAGCCTTCTCAAATAATCCCAATAATCCTTTAACAAACATCTACGATAAGCATTTTCATTAAAATCCACAGTAAACCCTCACAATAAAATATTCACTAGGGAGATCTTTTTTTTTTTTTTTGCACATATTGTGATTTAAATTATGTGATTCGTTGTGAAGCGCTGCCATAAACCTTCTTAATAAACAAATATTCACCATAAACACTCAATAATATATATCATAATAAATCTCAAATATTCCCAACAATCCTTATTAACAAATATCTACAATACAATTGTTACTCATTATAATCATGGACAACCAACTTACATACACAACAAATAGTCCTTCACACTAAACCTCCACAGCAGCCATTAGACACAGTGTGTGTGTGTGTGTGTGTGTGTAACTCAATGACAACAAACAGGAAATTAAAGAAAGAAAATAAGAATTGAAGAAAATTCTCACCTGCATCTCACCACTACTTGGATGTTTCGACCCTTTTCATCTTTCTTGGTCACAGGTATGAGATTAGACATTGTCAGAGAGCCTCTTCTGGGCTTATCCAGTTTTACCGTCACTGATTGAATTTAACAAGAAAAATAATGAAGTGTTTCTGTTAGTCAACGCGCGCAAGCTGTTGTTAGCAAGTCGAGGCTAGTTACATTTTTAAACAACAATTACCGTTAAACTTAAAACCCGACTACTGTACAAATAATTCCAGTTTAATCAGTCAACTTTCACCGCGGAAAAAGAAAACTAATTAAACAATTAAGGTGACACAAATAACCCTTTATATGTTCAAAGCTAGCCGGTTCAGTGACGTTATGGCGCCTGTTAAGACACAGCAGCTAATATTTAAATACCTCAGCTACAGGTTAGCTTTTAAATACTAATGTTAACTTTGAAAACTTACCCACAACGTGCCCCCGCTTGTGTCGCCACACGGGGTGAATTAAAGATGGAATTAAATCTTTACCTTTAGCGCACACGATCAACTCCAGTCTCTGCAAACCCTCACAGCACGGAACAGCAACAAGCTCCGGCGGACCGTTAGCTCACTTTAAATGTTGCGCCGTAGCTACAGTGAGCCAATCAGCGTGCGGCATTTCACTGAGCTGCAATATTATTGGTTGGAATTGCGGAAACGGGGCGTGCCCGTGTGGCATCACGGGAGTAACGTTAGATTTAGTTTTTGCATTGAAGACACTTTTAAACTTTTTTTTTTTTGCAGGCAAAGAAATCGTCCTTGTTTTTCTTTTACATTTACAAAATTGGAATTCGTAGTTAAGATTATAATCTATAAAATAAAATGATTTATTTGGTTCGATGATTTTGTACTTTTGGTCAGGAACATCAGATTGACTGAATTCATTCATTCATCTATCTCCTATCCCAGGAGAATTAAGGTACAATGCAGGGTACATCCTGGAGAGGGTGCCAATACATCACAGGTCGCTATGGGAATGCCACTTAAACTAGTCTGCATGTCTTTAAACTGTGGGAGGAAACTGGAGTCCCCAAAAAAAAAAACCCACCAAGCACCTGGAGAACATGCCAACTCCACACAGAGAGGCTTGAGGTGTCTCAAACCCTCGACCCTGAAGGTGCAGAGCAACAATGCTAACCCCTAAACCACCGTGCTGCCCATATTGAGTTCATTTAATTTATATCAATATTTTTTAGAAAAATATGTACCAGAAGCTGAAACATAATTGTGCTGCTACAATTATATGAGTCATGTTCAAGTCAAAGCAAGATTTTTGATTGTGCAGAATAAAATACCACAGTTATGAAAGAAAAACTAATTGAAAGAGACATTTATTTCTCTCTATAATCCCAGCAATTCACTAGTGCTTGGATGCCATCAAGGTAGAAATATTTCCATGACTGAGATTCTTCACATCTAAACCGAATAAGAAGGACTGTAATACAGATGTGATAAAGCAGCATCATGCTTACACCTGACTTTAGTTTCTGAAGTTATGACTAAACCTAGAGGATGATATGTAGGTGATCAGTGTCTTGTTTCATGTACATTTTGTATGTATATCACAACAAATCATGAAAGAGAACACTTTTTTGCTGGATGTTCACAGCATTAGCAGAACAGTGGTCAGGTACCATATGCATTAGTACATGCGCAAGCGGTATGAATCTGTTCAGGAATTTGCATCGGCTTGAGCATCATGGGGAAGCATATTGTGCATAAGCAGAAGCATATTTAAAAAAAAAAAAAAAAACATCGAAAAGTTTTTATTAAAAAGTCACTGGAACAAAGAATGTGCATAATCAGAAAGCAAAATAGAGTTCTCAGCATGTACCAGTATAAAATATATACAAGTTATTGCCAATAAAGCCATACAGTAATTCCATATAAAAAAAATTAAGGACTGGAATTAAATATATAATTAATCAGCTCAAAGAATGAGCCTTTTCCAGAACAAGCACCAGCATCGACATCAGTAAAATACGGAATACGCCGAAAAGAACCAGAGAAAGAAGAAAGGCACAAGTACATGTCTTGGTGCTCAAAGTGGGTGAAATGTGTTGTGATATATGATACAGAGAAAGCTAATGTACTAGGAGTTATACACAAAAGATCTATCACACAAACTGAAATTCAATGGTTTGTACAGATAAAAACAGAACAGAGATAAAATTTACACTGTCTGAACTAAAAAGAAAACCGAGCTACATGACAACTACACAAACTAACTTAATCTAAGACTGCATGAAGTGTACAAGAGTGAACGTTTGCAAACTGCAATAAAACAAGAAACATAAGCACAGTGAGGCACAGTGCAAAATCAACCAGAACAAAGTTCTAGCATGTGTGTGCAAAGAAAAAGACCAATGCAATATACAATGCCTGGACAAATGCCTGGACACTTTTAGATTCCATTAATTTATCTCAGATTACAGTACACAATGTGGTTTCTATTTAATGTGTTGCTCCTAGAACACCTCCTTCACAGTCTGAGACCTGGAATATTCCCATTTTAATTAAAGACAAAGTCTAGTAAGTGATTCTAATGTTATAATACGAAATATAATAAAAAATATATTAAATTAGACTAACAATTCACAATGAACAGAAGCCACACCATACAAATGGCTTGTAATTTGTTTATTTCTACAATACAGTTCTTTCCATCAATCAATTTCTTACACATTTTCGTCAGTCTCCACAAGATCAACAAGCTTGATTGCTTTGCGACCCCTTTAAATACAAGGAAGGCATTCGGTCTACATCAAAGCTCTCGTCCGCGGTCGGTGTGAATGCAGGGTAAGAGCTATACAGGGGCTCTTTAAGCAAACATACACGATAAGAGCTTATACCAGGTTAGAGCCGGAACACAAGGACTGAGAGCCGACACCGGGAGACATGGAACTGGAACTAACTAAAGAAACATAGGAACTAGGGACATGGAGGCTAGAGACAGGGCTAGAGACTGCATGGGTTAGTGGTTAGTTGGATTAGTAAATAAACAGAATATTGACATACAGGATACTGACCTAACCGGGTTAGTAAGTACTGGAGTTAGTGGCCAACCGGGTTAGTACTGACCTACTAAGGAACCGGAACACAAGAGGCAAGGCACACATGAGGTTATTCCAAACTAGCGGCTAACCTACTAGCGACCAAAACCACTAGCAGTCAATCCCACTAGGCAGCAAAGGCCTGCTAGCGGTTAAGCACTCATGTGGCTATACACATCTAAACAGACAAGGGAAGCTACAAACAAAGAACTAAACAAGAAGACAGACACTAGGGACACACATAATAGTACTTACACAGGAGGAGACACTGCCTAACTAAACAGAAAACCAATACTAGAGCCCTCTTGAAAACACAGGTTAAACAATATAACTAAAACCAAAACGAAATGCCCACCTGACAGTGCTATATTTAAAAAAAAAAAAAAAAAACAAAACAATCAAACAAGACTCAACCCAATTTCCCAGAACAAACTGCTATTTATAAGATGTTTAATGAGCCACCTCGGTTCAGGTGAGCACTCTCATCACCTGACCGAGGTGCCTTCTGGGAAACTGAGTCGCCCTCTAGTGGTGGTTCCTAACACTAAGCAACTGAAACAACCTCAGATCCTAACAGTGAGAGGCTTGTACAGCAGGCACTATGCATGATGGGCGCATCGCTTCATGTGCTTCTCTTCTTACACTGACGCTCTGGAATAGGACTGATCTGAACTCATCAGACCACATTACCTTTTCCATTGCTCCAAAGTTCAATCTTTGTGCTCCCTAAACAAACTGTAGCCTTGGACCTGATTAGTCTCACTAACAAGTGGTTTTCTTATGGACAGTTGGTTAGTCACAGTCCTGCGTGTGCGTGTCTTGTGTGTGTGTATGGAAATGCTTTTACTTTCCCTATTAAACATAGATATCAACATTCATCAACATTTACTGTTGACTTTTTAACATGCAACTTCACCTAAGTGTTTACGTCACCTCCATTCATTATTTTTGTCCGACTGCCTTTCTTTCCATTTTACATTTCCAAAGTAGACATTTCAGCACTATCCTACCAAATTCTAATTGTCACATACACAGTTCATATACAGTATGATATGCAGTGAAATGCTACAGTAGGTATTACACTGCCTGGGCAAAAAAAAAAAAAAATCCATCATGCAAACAACAAAAAAAGGGGGACGGATAGGCATTAATAATGTGATAAAGAGGTCTTAACCCAGTTCCAGTCATTTAAAATCCCCCCCCCCCCTTTTTTTTTTTTTTTCCATTTTTTGCTTTTTGGGCCAGGCAGTGTAATACTCATTTATTAAGTGCGAACATTACACTACAGGTCAATACAGTACAGTATAGTTCAACTAGTGTAAAATAGATATAATGGTGCTCAGTTGTGTGTGTGTGTGTGTCAGTTCAGTCCTTTGATTTTGAGGAGTCTAATAGCTTGTAGGAAGAAATGTCACAAATATGTTACACAATATTGAAACATTGACCTGATAAAAACACTTTTAGCTATATAAATCCAGGCTGAGAGAGAAGTGTACAGTACTAAAATGTTCAAAACCTGGTTTGATAATGTATAATAGCCCAAAAATTTTAAATCTCGCTTTGTAAAGTGGTAGCAAAAATAATGATTATTTAACTTTAAGAGCAGAATGTGTTGTTTACTGATTTCCAGAGTTGCTTCTGGTGAAAGAAAAGGTCTACACATGATACCCTGGTGAATGGTAGAAATATAAAAAAAAAAAAGAATGTTGACATTATAAAAGCATTTATGTGAAGGGAAGGCATTTAGAAAAATAAAAATAAAATAAATAAATAAATAAAAATATAGTTGCAAGCAACGATGACGGGCCCAAGCACCCTGCGCCATCGCCACCCCAAACAGAAAAGTCTCAGTACTGATGAGGAAGATGGGTTTCCTGCCGATTTGGTCAGACAGCGGTCCGAACAGCACGTTTCCCACGAGCACGCCAACAAAAAAAACAGCGATCCTGCCAGGCTCACTTTGTACGCCTCCTCCTTGACCAAATACCACTGCAAAACACAGCAAACACACACCGAGGTGATGACACATGCACAATCTCTCAATTTCAAAATTAGAGTCAGAATTCATTATCATCATGCAAAGCAAAAATAGTTGCTCAATAAAATAACCTAATCTTATTACAGCTTGAATAACAGTGCTGATGATCTCAATTCTGATTGGTCAGAAAGTGTTCATTAGAGAATTTTCTATACGAGTAGCTTCGACAGCACTGCAGGTGTAATTTGCTCGTTTCTATTAACGCACTTAGAATATTACATTATTGTTTCTATTACGGCTGAATTGAACTTTTTTTAATCCGCTAATTTATAGATTTTATCAATCTAATGATTATATTTCATGGTTAATCTAGCGATAATTTTCCGGTTAGATGATTAATCCTTTCATTAACTTGCCAGTGAATAATAACTTTGATGTTTAATCTTTTAACCTTCTGTGTAGTAATTTCCTCATAAAAACAACTCTTACAAATAAAAGTTCACATAAGCAAGTATCAAAAATGAATAAGTCCAGCAGTCATGTGGGGCACACATACAGTTACAAAAGACGTATAGAAAAAAAAAAAAGATTTTTTAATAAATAAATGAATAAACTTTGCCTCCATCAGACCTCCCAAAATAAATAAAATCAGCGACATTTTTACTGCATTTCTGAATAATATCGACTGCATTCCTGTCATAAAGGCTCATGCATTTATCACTACACAGGTCTATGTAGGAAGTTGTCATTTCTAACTTTTAATTCTACATCGCTTATGTATGTTAGCATACAATATGCACTGGAGAATCTTCCTCACTAATGCAGTCCATAATACTACTGGACCTTGTCCAAAAGGTTTTTGTCTTCTGCCTGCACAAATCTGCTTAAAATCTCTTACCTCCGTCACGATGGAGCAGTCGTCTTCCTTGAACGTCATAGTCTGAGTCAAAGCTCCTTATCCAAGTATACATAAAATGACACATTGCTCACAATCTTCAGCCAAAAGCAAGTCTTAGATTTGTGAATGCATGTTTATTAAATGTATGAGAAATGACATCATATGCACACGCAAACACACGAAGCTAACCATAGAGCTAGCCAGCCTTGACATAACCTGCAGCAATATCAGCACTGTAACCATGCGCTTCTGGTGTCCGCCAAACTCTCCAACAAGTTGAAACGCTTCTTCCAAATCCATTTCTGATCAATATTTCCCCACATAACATGTCACAGCATTTTAAAACCTAACCCTAGTCATTGATGTGTGGATTTTGACTAGTCAGGGTGGTGAAACATAATGCAGCTGAAGTTACTTCATGTAAATACACATCACATCAGCCGTACTACTCAATTTACCATTCATGTTATTTTTTTCCTAGGAAAAATTGGAAAAGATTTTTTTTTAAAAATAATAATAATGAACATTGCTGTTATCCACAAGGTTACTCTCAAAATATATTTACTCTCACTTATTTTAACAGAAACTAATAGCACTGAGAATACATTGCTGGCTACACATTTTCTCAAAAAGATTTCTCTCTTCAATTCTTTATGCAAAGACACACTGTGTCGTTAAGTAGTAATGTAATGCAAGTCTTGCTGGGACTGCATACTAGAGAATAAAACTGGGTCTACACATGTTAATGTAGCTCTTTAAACTGGGCCATGACTAGTGTTGCAGGCACAAATCCATCCACCCACAGAAGTGTATGCAAAATAAAGCAGTGGCTCAGTGGTGTGTTGTGGGCAACCCAAAGCAAATTCACTGTTCGCATTAGAGCTGTGAATCATAGGTAGCCTGTCGATTTCATTGTTGGACATTGTGAATTTTCCAGTTGATTCAACTGTACTAAATGTGCCTCCAGCAGGTCATTTTCTTACAGCATTAAATAAATAAAAAATATTTGGAATACTGTTTAACTTCGTACAAGACATAACAGTTAAATAATCGACAACAAAGCGAAACCATTTCCTGCCGATCCTCAGCACCACACGCCAGGAATGTAGGTAGTGGTACTGCACCAACTGAGCATAAACAAAAAAATTAATAAATCAGAATTTAATCAGTTTATATTTTCTACAAGAGCTATGGAATAGTTTTAATGACTTAATTTTACATAATTGTTTTGTGAGGTTAAAAAAAAAAAAAAAAAGAATCAAAAGCTGAAAAAATTCAATTAAATCGCATATTTAATTAAATCGCACCTCTCTAATTACCAACTCAACAGCAATTTAGCAATTAACAGAATTTAAACATTTAGCCGTATAATTTACACTGCATGTGAAACCCATGGCAGCTTTACCAAAAGCAAAAACTTGCACCCAACAGCCTTGAGAATTTAACAGCAGTTTGGTTTGAAGAGTGTTCTACTACTTGTCTAGGTTGAGCAATTAGGTCAAGTGATGCCTGTTACAAACCATCACTACAGCAGGGACAAAGTCAGTGATGGCCCGCCTTACCTTCAGAAGCTCGTGCACTGCAGCCATGTTCTCCTGCAAGAGGTTCAGCTGTTCTTCCGCACGTCTCTCAGTCAGGTCTCTGGCCTTTTGACACCACTGGATGCTCGAGTCAGACACAGAGTCCAGAGAGCGCTGCAGGAGGCCACAGTAACCAGCACCTTCATCCAATGCTGTGCGTCCCTCCTCTGCAACTTCGTTCATCTCCTTTATTACTCCATCTGCACAGGAACTTAACCGAGCGCCGACTGACGAGCTCTCC
>JAAGKR010002696.1:0-21686 GCA_011419295.1 Clarias macrocephalus
ATATATATATATATATATATATATATATATATATATATACTTTGCAAGAGTAAAATGACAATTTTTTTTTTTATATTCCCAACAACAACAAAAAAAAGATGTCTTGAAATTTAGATTTTCAAAGTATTTCAATGAGCTGCAACAGGAACCTTATGTACCTCTTGGTTAATAAATGTTCCTGATAATGCCCTGTGCTCATAAATAAAAACTTTGGATTAGATTCTGCACTAACAGCTTTATGCCTGGATTCAGTCCAACCTCACACTGATAAAAGCAACAGCCGCACAGCACAATGTAACTGAACATGCAATACCTTTCTTGGCTGCTCGTTCTACTGGAGAAAGCATTCGATACATCCTGAACGCGTTGCTTCCACTTTTCATACTTTTGTCTTTTACTTCCTCTATGTCTGGCAAGGAGTTCATGGCACAGCGGAAGTTCGCCTTCCATGTCTTGGGGTCTGGTTTGTCCAGTCCAGGATGGTATTTTCCTGTAGGAACGTGGACAGGATGAAGACACGAGTCACCACGTATTTCAACGTCACATAATGTTGCTTAGCTTGGCAGGACTCAGATTACTTTTGTTTCCATTTAACAGATTTACAATCTCTAAGTGGTGCCGGGACATTCTGACAGATAATGAGGGAACACCTCTCTGCATTTTTTTTTCACCATGTTCTGCTCTTTCAGCCCTCAGCATGCCCAGTACTGCAGGACGTATAAGGATTATTCATTTGGGTTTATATATACATATATACACAGTATACTAAATACATACAGTACATGTTCAAAATCCCTTCACTTTATTAATTTTGGTCTATCGTTTATCTGTTCATTTGGGATAAGCAAGCATATGCTCATAACATAAAAAAAATCTTTTAAAAAGTTAACAAAGTTTATAATTTCAGATGCAGTCATTTAAGATGACAAAATAACTTCAGGTGTGATCTGAATGAAATCACTAGGTCAAAAAATATTATAAAACGATCAGCTAAGTTTTTTATAAAACATACAATGAGAACTTCACAAAAATACCCCCCCCATTGTGATACCTGTGTGAATGGCCCAGTTCATAAAGAGCGGAGCGTCTTTATCCAATTCCCAGCCATGTCGAGCAGCGTGTATCCAAGGGATCTGGAATATCTTTTCTTCCTGTTGATAAATGTAAGGGAAAACTCTTCTGTAGTCTTGCACAGATCAAGTGAATTTGATGTCATGCTAGTGCTTTAGAAAAGAGGAAACTCTCTCTCTTTTTCTTACCTTATTAACCCAGATCAGGCCCTGGATTTTACCACCGTTTATCTGCTCCTCGAGCCATGGACGCATCCGCTGCCTGTCGATCGGCATCTTCACACTGCTGGTTCCAAAAAATAAAAATAAAAAACTGAATAATATAGAATCTGTCTGGTATAGTTCTCTGTTCACTTTCATAATTTGTCTGATCATTCCTATTGTTACTAATAGAAATTGGATATTGCAAGTCATTTTTAATGACAGAATAAAGGCAAAGTAGATTGCCCTGGCCCCTTGGAGAATGACTCTACAGAGCCTCAGGGGGTATGCTGTGGTGCCTGGTACCAGAACGTTGGCAGCAGATCCTTTGGGTCCTGTGGGTGGTGGTTTGGGGCCTCAGTGGATTGGACTTGTTTGTCCGGTGCATTCCATGGGTGCTTGATCGGATTTGGTTCTGGGGAGTTTGGAGGCTGGTTCGGTGGGCTTGGGGCTCCTTGCCTGCTGGGTGTTCTGGTGCCTTTATATCATGGCAGCATTGACTTTTTTTTCAGCATTTTTCTGCATTGGCTTACTGTGTGATCGGACCTTTTTGTACCCATGAGCCTTTAAACACTTTACTGGTGAATAACTGATAATCAACCTGGCAGTGGTAGTAGTGTTGTAGCTGATCAATGTTAAGCAAACATTACACAAAACAACAGCCATGAATTATATAATTAAGCAAGATCACTTATATAAGCACAGCCGTGTTCATTTCCAGCAATACAGCATGACCTTGAGTGTGATATTGCTTTTAGGCAACAGTTCCAAAAACACCATTTATTATCTCCAGATTATGATTTGTTTGTTTATTTAACCAGTTATTTTGCTCCGCCAAAACGTACATTTCCTCAAGTAGCAGAGCTAATTAACCGCGACTGGCGATCTGGCGACTGACAGTTAGCATCCAACAGTAACAGGGTTGAAAGCAGTTTTAAATTCGTGCCGGTACTATGCAGCTAAAAAGTGAGTAGAACAAACCATGGAGGTGGTGGACAGTCCTGCGTAACGTACGCATTTTACTTTATATTTCCACTTATTCCACTTTAAAATATCAGCTCCTTTAACGTCCAGGTTCTGGGGTTGAATCCCAAATAAGTTAAATGAAAAGCGAGTGCGCTATACAATCCCAGGTAATGCCCTTGATCAGGGGTTAGAGAGGGATTTGGGATTCAACCTCACGTTAGGACCTAGTTAACTTATGTAGCCATAAATAAAAGAGCATGGACGGTTCAGAGGTGATTTGGGAAAGGCGAAGCAATAATAAAGGACGCAGCGTGTTGTTGTTTCAGACGTGTTTTCTTGCTGAAATGTTTCAGAGACTTGGCAGGCAGATGCTCTCTCCTCAGTAGTGCAGCTCTTTTTACAGACCTACTTTCACCCATGCTGCAACAGACAGTTGGGGTAATTAATGATTGTAGAACACCCGGGATGCCCAGTGATGCGTAGAGTTAAACACTGTAATACATATAGTTAAACAACAGTGTGTGTGAGATTGATTGGCTCCCTGTCTAGGGTGTATCTCTCCTCGTGCCCCAAGTCTATTGGGATAGGCTCCAGGCCCCCCTCAACTCTGTACTGGATAAGCGGCATAGAAGATTACAATAATAATAATAATAATAATAATAATAATAAACAACAACAACAACAACAATAGGAATAGTAGTAACAGTTATAACTGATATAATATGGAAAATAATAAATATGGAAGATGTACTTATTCATTCATTTTAAAACAATACACTTTCTCAAAGTTCTCAGAAAGTCACTGAACTTTTAAGCACACCATGTAATCTCACAGACACACACAGTCGCGCGCGCGAGAGAAAGAGATCTAACAGATTACTGCTTAACACACACGTGTCATCTGTTAAATAGTAGATATTACAACAACAAAAAACTAATTGTAGTTTTAGGGAGAATAAAGATAATAAATATCCTAAGCTACTGAGCTACCAGGCTGATTCTGAACATGAGAGCTGTTTGGTGTTGGGTGTTTGTTCTAAACCCCGCAGACTCTCTCCCCTCTACCAGCTGACTTTTACTGTTCAGCCTTTATGACGATGATTGTTATGATAATCACGTGCTACCGCACGCCGTTTAATCACCTGGCGAAGGTCCCAGCATTAACAACACGTCCGCACTCAGGCTTGTTTGGGGATTTTAGTTCGAAGTGGTTAATAAGCGCGTTACCTAATCGAGTCTCCCAGTGGCTCCTGGTCTCAGGATTGGGGTTTGATCATATGATGTTCCTGATCTGATCAGAGGATCCGTCTTTCTGCCATGGTGTCATCTAATCCCGGAGTCCTGACAGAACCGTGCGCGGGGGAAGACCGGACCCGAACCCGAACCCAGGTCAGGTCAGTGACCAGAGACAGAGCGAGTGAGAGAGAGAGACGTGGTCTCTGTGAAACACACTGCGGAAGTGCTACACCGCGAGCACGCACTCGATTGGCTCTGTTTCAAATCGACGTCGCAGTTTAGTGCAGAATGAAACGCTAAAAGAAAAAAAGAAGAAGAAGAAAAAAAAAACCCAGCTCGAGCGTTCCGATTGGTTCGTGGAGGCGGACTGAGGTTTCTGGAACACTGCGTACTTCCGGAAGTGGTGACGTCACGATTCTCGAAAGGGACTCTGAGCTCTACGTTGTATACCTTTAATACTATGTATTATACATTGTATCTGAATCATGTTTATGATCAGACACCTTAGTGCATTGTTAAAAACAATCCTTATTTATCCAATCCTTATTTTTGAAAGAGATCCAAACATCTAAACAGGCATACAATAAGTAAACACACCCCATAGTTTAATTCAGTGTAATTCCCTTAAATTTTATTTGTTTATCGAATTTGAAGGCAATGAAGACTGACAATAGGCAACTTTACAGAAATACACCCAAAAGATTTGGACACACCGTTTAAGTTAATGGTCTTGCTTTCCATATAATATTTTACTTTGTCATATTATTTAATCTAGAAACCTCTGTAGTCCAACTAGGGACCGTGAAAGCCATTGTATTTCTTTCCATTTTTACGATTGTGGTAGGACCTCCAGTCAACATTCACACACTACAAGCAATTTGGGAACACCCATTAACCTAACCTGCATGTCTTTGGCTTGTGGGAGGAAACCGGAGCACCTGGAGGCAACCTGCCAAGATGGGAATTGAACCATAACCCTGTAGGTGCAACTAAATCAATATTGGTTTCCTAACTTAACTTATTGGTGTCAAAACACAGAACTATTTCACAGCTATTCATATTGTAAAATATTAAAATGACCTTTTCTTGAATAATTTTTTAATTTTAATTTATTTTAATATAAAAACTAATTAATTGATTGATCGGTTAGTTGTGGCAATGTTATGTTAACCTCTGAGTATTGCTGAAATTACTATAATTGATGTTCATTTATTAAGGAGGTCCAAGTTGTGCAATATGGCTAGAGCCACATAGTAAATGGAATTTAGTGTGTATGATGTGTTGGGTATAGCTTGAAGGAACAGGGTTTAGATCACAGTCTGATGAGTGTGTGTGTGTGTGTTCATGTAGATGGTATTGTTGGTGTTGCTGGTGTGACCAGTTTAACAGCTTTTGTGTAGAAACTCTTCTTGAAAATAGTGTTTCAGGTTTAAATCTACTTCTGGTACTGTTTTCCACATGGTAGAGCTTGAAACAGGAAGTGGTAGGGAGCTTGGAGTTACTGCTGCTGGACTTCCTTAGACATTTCTTGTTCTAAATGTGTTGGCATTGTGATATTGTGTCAGCAGCAAGCGTTATGACGGTGTTGGAGTTGGTGTTGGAGGATGGTGCCCAGGTCTGCTGTTAGAAAAATGTAATCTAACCCAGGTCAAATTGCTCTGTTAAGATTTGATAATTAATTATTATTTTCATTCAATTAAAATGATTAAAACATTTAAAACACACAAAAAATTGGCACCCCGTCAAAGGTGCACACATGCCCTAAATCTCCTGGAATATAAATTCAGGCCCTATGCAACCCTGTATACAGGATAAAGCAGTATGGATGACAAACATGGTCACCATGTTGCATTCAAGTTTGAGTGTAAGAGAAAACAAAAAACTGATTAGCTGATTGATTGGTTAGTTATGGCGATGTTGTATATTAAACCTCCGAGTTAACATATAATATTTATAGCTATAGATCAGTTATAGATGTAATAAGAACAGTTCTGCAGTCTAATTTACAATCCACCTGGAGTGCTTTTCTGTTTAAACAATAACAGTAGTTAAATTAATGAAAAGTCTTGTGGTCAGGACCTGCTGCCAGATCGTGGTGCCACACGTCTGTGGTTCAATATAAGGAAGAGAAAGTTAAACCTCAAGCTCGCCCACACTTCAGAAACAGGAAACACAACACCACAAACGGAAATAACAGGGCTGCATGGATGTTTTGTGTGTTTTTGTTTTACAGGCTGGTTGCCTTGTCGAATACACAGTCAGACTGATTTCTTCACCAGCACATAAAACAAAATGTGTACACTTAAAAGTGAAGGGGCATTGATTGTTCTAAAGTGTTGTTGGAGGACTTGAATGTGAAAAAAAAAACGTATCAATTAAACAATTTACAGGTCTGAAAAAAATGTATGTATTACCTACTTTTTAATGACCAAATACAAAATAAATAGTGGATAAATTATTGTAGAGAGATTTTTAGGGTTTGTATTTAAGGAAGTGAAAATTATGTTAAATGCAATATAACGTGGTGGTAATTTTTAAAGCATTAACATTTAATTCATTAATTAACTTGTATTGCTACATGAGTCAAACAAGATATAAAACATACATGTAATTGAGTTTTTTGTATTTTACCAACAAAAAAGTACTTTTAAGTTAATTGCTGCAAAGTTGTTATTTAAAAACCATTTATGCGTTTTTCTTGCGCAGTATTGACTGTCTTCATCGCGCACTCACCGTTTCCGGGAAATCGTGCGATGTGATTGGGCGGCTGATTTTCTGTTTTCGCGGGAATTTTTTTTCGCGTTATGTTTCAGTATCGTTTGTGTGTTTGAAGTTTTTAAGCTTACTATTCATAAATTCAAGCATGAATCGAGAGGAAAATACCTCATGGGGTCCTGTTAGCGGGTAAGTTTATAAAGTTTGGCATACATATTAATTAAACGAAAAATAAACTAATGTCTGTGGATAACTTTGCCCATCTTCATTTTCACTCAGCCCACAACCTGGAGTCATTGTAATATGTTAATAATGCCACCAAACGCAGTTATATTAATATCCTATACTATATTAACAGTGTATTTAACTGAATTTTACGAAATCGTGGCTTTCACGTGGTGATGGCGCGCGCGAGCAGGGTTGCTAGGCAACTGAGAACACAGCGCCGACCACAGCCTTACTAAAAGAGGTGGATACCGCCGTGAAGTATTTGGTAAATGTTCAATGACCAGTAAATATGACACTAAAACATCATAATTTCCATCAGACATGTAAGTAAAATCCTTGAATTAAATTGACTTGGGTTAAAAAAAAAAAGTACGCTTAGCATCAACAGCTATTTTAACTTCCGGGTTGTTTCGCCATTTTGATGAACTCGATGTTACGTCACCACTAATGACTCATGGGTTAAAACTCGAGCTTTTTTATAAAATAAAGATTAATAATAAAATGTAAAACTTTAAAAAGTAATATAATATATATGTATAATATTTCTGCTTAAAAATTCGCATGGCAATGTAATTTGTGTTTTTACGGTTTGTGACGTCATCATAGAGGAAGTTATTGCCACACAAATGTTTACGTTGCCATGGTAACCATTCTTTTTTAAACGTATTCCTTTGCCCCTCATATCCCTTACAGCATGGCAGTCCCCGGTGAGACGAGGAAGAGACAGGACTACCTGGAGTGGTCTGAGTATTTCATGGCTGTGGCATTTCTGTCTGCTCAGAGGAGCAAAGACCCGAGCTCGCAGGTACCGAGCCACTGTAACCATCTCCTGAATCTTCTTCACTCGTCCTGATCGTCCTGTACACACACACACACACACACACACACACACACACACACACACGCACACACACACCCACACACCTCACACACAGAGACAGAGTCCTGTCTGTCTTCACTCTTCTACAACTGTGTACTGGAATGATTGACCCTATCAGTCTCGCAGAAGAGGACAGGTTTCCTTTAGGGGCTCTGGGTTCTGGTTTTTGTCCTCATGAAATTCCTCATGATTTTCTTCCTCATGAAATCTTTTCCTTTCCGCTTTCGTGAGAAATACAGATCTCCACCTGTGTTTCTGTGACACTCCTTTCATGGTCATCTCTATTTTGAGCTGCACTAAACAGTTAAGACTGAGTTGAGGTCTAGGTGGGGTATTCTTTATGGGAGGAGCTTTCCAACAACATTAAATGATAACGATACATGTGTGTAAATACATTTCCCTAACTATCTTTTTCATTTGCCCCCTTTTCTTTTTTTTCTTTTTTCCCCATTTTTGTTTTTCATTTCATGCTCATAGTTAATTTCTTAGTTTTTTTTTTCTTCTTTTTTTTCTCTTTTTAAAATTTTCATTTCATTACCTTTTTACTTTCTTAATTTTTTTTTAACTTCTCTTAGTTAGATTCTTAATTTTAAATAGTTTTAATCTTTTCATATTGCTTTCTTTTTTTCTTTCACTAATCTAAGCTCTGTGTGTGTAGGTGGGAGCGTGTATTGTGAATCAGGAGAATAAGATAGTAGGAATCGGCTATAACGGGATGCCGAATGGCTGTGATGATGACCTCTTGCCCTGGGCTCGCTCTGCTGAAGACAAACTGGACACTAAATACCCATACGGTCAGTTTGCTTATGTCACCGCACCTCACAGTCTGCACCAGAGTTTAAAGTCACTTCAGTAATGATTGTAAATATGCATTCAGTTGGTACTGTGTTTTTATTTTTTCTCCTGCTACAAACATTTTTGTTTTATTTTAATGCTGCAATGTGGTTATCCACTAGATGGCGCCAAAGGCAGGTAATTTTTTTCTGTGGACACGTGAGAGGGGAAGAACTTTAAAAAAATAATAAAAATTCTCTCTTGATTATGATCAAACACTTTGAAACACAAGCTCAGAAACCTGCACCACTCTTAGAGCTGCTGTTATAATGAACTAATCAATATCTTCTGACCAATCAGGATCCTGAATTCACTATGTGTTATTATGAATATTATTATTGATGACCGTAGGTATACCATGCTTGTGTGTGAGGGGCACACTTTGGTGTTATTGTGCTCAGTGTGTTTAGGCTCATAAACTATTTATACGTGCAAGACACTCTGAGTGTTTGGTCATAATGTTGTCTTATCATGGGTGATAACGCAGATTGTAAGACGCCTGGGTGCTGGTGGTCCTCAGCGCAGCGCCATTACAGTCACTAATGAAGCTCTTCACTCAGTAATTAACGCTGGCAGTGTGTGTGTGTGTGTTGTGTGTGTGTGGGAGAGAGAGAGAGAGAGAGAGAGATTAGCCTGGGACTTCCATAGCTGCTGTTCTGGAGAGCAAACATCTGTTCACACTCCAGCACACTTACACTCATCTGAGTATGAAGCAAATTTAAAATGCTGCGCGCATCCATGTATCTTATTCTCTTTATTATATCTGATTTAGTGATGTAAAATATGTATGATGTGGAGTATGTGACGCCTCTGGCTGTGTTCCAGACCATCACCTGTGCATTACCTATCACAGGATGTCTGATATTTATGATTGAGCTGTGATTTGGGACACAGCCCTGAACCAGGACTTGTAATTCTCTCTCCTTCTAATATCGTAAAAGTCGAATTTGTGCACATTGTTAAACTTTGTTATATGTCTATACTGTGCGTTTGTAATTTTATTTTATTATTGTTGGATATATTTAGCGTGTTGTTTATTTTAACCACCCTGTGTGTGCAGTGTGCCACGCTGAGATGAACGCTATCATGAATAAAAACTCAGCAGATGTGAAAGGCTGTACCATGTATGTCGCTCTGTTCCCCTGTAACGAGTGCGCTAAACTTGTCATCCAGTCAGGTGAAAACACACACAGTCTTATCTGTACTTTTGATTTATAAAAAAAAAAAAATAAAACACTGGATTGCATTTTATTTATTAATTTTTTTTAATCATAATTAGCATGTATATCTAATGGTTTACACAGAAATGCTATTAATTCTGTCTGTTTACTACAGGTATAAAAGAGGTAGTATATTTGTCAGATAAATATCACAGCACTCCGGAGATGGAAGCTTCCAGAAGACTGCTGGATTTGGCGCGCGTCCCGTACAGGTGAGTCTCGGCACCGGTGACGACAGCAAAAATTTATGATCGGGTGGATAAGTTCTGTTATACTTTCCCCTGAACTTCGCTTTCTGCTGAAATATTTTGGTGATATCGCTAACAGATTTAACAGTAGTTATCAGATTTTATATACTTATTACATGAGAATTAATAAGGAGGACACACATTGATGTGCTTTATTTCACATGATTTAATTGAAAGAATGTGTAATTACTGAGACTGAACTATCAAAACTCATTCATTCAAGGGTTTAATGTACTGCCATCTAGTGGACAAATTCTGTGTAGCAACTAGATCGTGACAACACAAGCAGCACAATTACTTTTTACATGCCGCTGCATTGTTAAAAGAAACGTTTATGCACATAATCAACATCTCTTTGTTTGTCATTGGTCACGTGACTCTCAGGGAACCGACATACACCCCTCGAAGCAAGGCTTCAGTTGGACACACCCCATTATGCTCGATACAAGCTTCGGAGCTTCTGTGTCATAGTAACATCACTAGTGTCAAATGGGACAGATTTGTATTGTTTATACAGTATATGTATATTCCATCTCCTGCTGTTCATCGGGTTGCAAAACACAGTTTGGATATTTCTGATTCGCGGGATCACTGAACAACATCCTGAAAGGTGAACCTACCTGTGTGTGTGTGCGCGTGCGTGCGTTGTGCCACCCCAGGGTAAACTGTGGTGATATGATGTCATATAAGCCCCAGAAGGAGAGAAACATACTGTCAGTTTCCATGATGACCTTTTCCCCCTGCTTACTGCACCTACTGATTATAAAAACAATCCTTAAGTGGAAATGTACATTTACAATGTGAGGGAAGACTAATGCAGCTCACAACTGAATGTTTCACCAGTGACTGGGTCACAAACGCGGTGTGCTTCATTAGACGCTTTATCAGCTCCGTATTAGTCAGCCGGCTGCCTGCGCACTGTTATGCTAGAAACACCCTGATTAGCGTTGTTATTTATGTTTCTATAGAACGAAAGCATTGTTTTTAACCAGCATTATGTCAATCATGCCAGTCAATCAAACCTTTTTAGCCCTTGCTGTAGCCAAAAAAGTTTTTTCCTTTGTGTTTTTCAGGCAGTTTCAGCCGAAGAGGAACAAGATCGTTATTGATTTTGACTCCATCAGTCCCTCGGTACTACATGAGTGTAATGGAAGCAGCACCGCAGAACTAAATGGTGGAAGTGCTACAAAAACTGAATGAAAACGGTTTGAATGCTAGGTTGAAATATTGGTCTTGGTTTAAAAGATAAAACTTACAGATGAACTGAGGCGACTGTTTACACTTGACTGGGGAGACGGTAGCATTGAACAGAAAGTGCGGAGTAGACAGTGTGGCCAGCAGAATTTTTGCTGAAGTGTGGATAATTTTTGACTTACTCTCGTAATATACCAATAAACATGAAAATATGTTGATGTACAAAGTTTGTCCCCTAAATATAGATAAAATGCAAATGGAGTTTAGTAGGTTAAAAATACTGTAAACAGCAAATATTAAACATCTCTGCCCTGAATAAATGTTTTAAATACCGTCCTGAAAGTTAAGGATCTGGGAAAATATCAGGTAAATGCCAGCTAAAACAACATGCAACAGTAATTTATATATAATCGTGAGCATTGCTGAAATAATTAAATAAACAGTCTTGAACAGTGACACAGCAGCGTGTAATAGAAATTCAAAATAATCTGTAAAAACCGTTTTCCTTCCTTTTCAGTGTTGGTGTGGATTTGTTCTGTCCTTAGACTTTAAGTGATCTGTCTACGTTTTATATGCAGTATGTAGTTTCAAATTAATTTAAGCGTTGTAATATATTAGTTTCACTCTGTCCGATTTAGATGTAGTTTATAAACAAACATTAAACGTTTCCTTTTTTTATGGGTTATAATTGTAAAATAAAATTTTTGGGTTTAACTGCACTACAGATTAAATGGTATGAGGCGTGTTAGTTTTGTTTTTTGAAATTTAGAACAATGCATTGCTGGTGCTCAGCTGACGATTTGCTCTGAATTAAATTCCCCAAGCCAGAAATTATATGCCTTATTTTATAATAATATATTTTTATTGGGATGAAAGTTTATATGCTGTCTTGTATACATTAAAATTGTCATAACTGAGGTGATTGAACATTTATTCATTCGTTTTGTATTAAATTCAGGTTATTAAATTCAGGCTGTGTTCCATTAATGTATTATACAGTGTAGCGTGATATTTATCAGACAGACGGTTGTAAGATAACAGGTGTTTTTGGTAGCTCAAATGTTTATAATTTAAGGTGCTAGTCTATATCTTCCACTGTAAGGCACAAGCCCATGATCACTTCCACGTGGGTGTCATGTCTGTCTAAGCACCTTTTATATAAGTTCTGTTCTTAAACATGCTTTTGTATTTTGTGTTTTGCCCACTGTCAGTACAGGTGAAACCCGAAAAATTAGAATATCGCGCAAAAGTTCATTTATTTCAGTAATGCAACTTAAAAGGTGAAACTAATATGAGAGACTCATTACATGCAAAGCAAGATAGTTCAAGCCGTGATTTGTCATAATTGAGATGATTATGGCTTGCAGCTCATGAAAACCCCAAATCCACAATCAGAAAATTTGAATATTGTGAAAAGGTTCAATATTCTAGTGTCCCACTCTAATCAGCTAATTAAGCCATAACGCCTGCAAAGGGTTCCCGAGCGCCGCTCCTGAACAACAAACAACGTCAGAAGCGTCTTACCTGGGTTAAAGAAAAAAAAGAAGTGGTCTGTTGCTCAGTGGTCCAAGTCCTCTTTTCTGATGAGAGCAGCTTTTGCATCTCATTTGGAAACCTAGGACCCAGAGTCTGGAGGAAGAATGGAGAGGCACACACACACTGCAAGATGCTTGAAGTCCAGTGTGAAGTTTCCACAGTCTGTTTTGATTTGGGAAGCCGTGTCATCTGCTGGTGCTGGTCCACTGTGCTTCATGACCCTTCAAGTCCAGGGTCAACGCATGCGTCAACCAGGAGATTTTGGAGCACTTCATGCTTCCTTCCGCAGCCGAGCTTTATGGGGATGCTGACTTAATTTTCCAGCAGGACTTGGCACCTGCCCACACTAACAAAAGCACTAAAACCTGGTTCAGTGACTGTGGGATTACTGTGCTTGATTGGCCAGCAAACTCGCCTGACCTGAACCCCATAGAGAATCTATGGGGCATTGCCGAGAGAAAGATGAGAGACATGAGATGCATATGAGCTGAAGGCCACCATTGAAGCATCCTGGGCTTCCATAACACCTCAGCAGTGCCACAGGCTGATGGCTTCCATGCCATTCCTCATACTCAGGGAGTAATTGCTGCAAAAGGGGCCCAAACCAAGTCCTGAGTACATGTATACTTATACTTTTCAGAGGTCCAATATTGCTCTATGTACAATCATTGTTTTATTGATTTGTATGTAATATTCAAATTTTCTGAGATTGAGGATTTGGGGTTTTCATGAGCTGTACGCCATAATCGTCTCAATTATGACAAATCATGGCTTGAACTATCTTGTTTTGCATGCAAGTCTTTTAAGTTGCATTACTGAAATAAATGAACTTTTGCACGATCTTCACCTGTATATGCTTATTTCACCTTCCTAGTCCATGTTTTTGCTTCAAATTTTATAATAATATTCAATTATGTGTCATATGTACTTTACAGCACTGTGAAATGATTTTTCACATATCCCAAATTAGAAAACTGGGGTCAGTGCGCAGGGACAGCCAGCTCACAGAGCCTCTGGAGTAAATGGGGTTAAGGGCCTTGGTCAAGGGCTCTACAGTGGCAACGTGGCGGTGCTATGGCTCGTAACACAGTAACCTACAGCTTTAACCATTTAGGCCACCACTGCCCTGTTGATTTATTTTATTTTATTTTATTTTTTACAAATCATCATAAATTCTGCAATTGCATCCGCTTTGTTTCATCACCCTGACAGAACACTGGACTGCAAAATGGTTGCTGTAGACTTTCATTGCTTTTGTGCCCAGCAAGAGCAGATATGGAAGAACCAGAAGTGGCTCAATTAGATCAGTACTGAACTTGACTAATTTGAGTTTGGGCTCCCCTAAAGCCATTTTTTAATGGGGCTATAGCTAAATTCCCAGTCGTAGCAACTTCATCCAAAACGCTTCGGTCTTGCTTCTCTCTCTTCTGGCTGCACAGTGACTGGCATCTTGTTTGTGCTTTGTCTGTCCAGGACCAGCTCTTTATTTTATGTGTATTGGAAGCTGTGCATTAAGGGGAAAGATGGGTCTGTCATGGTAGTACCATTAAGGGTCTGGACTACACTCCCATCACCCTTGTAAAGCAAATGTGTACTTGGCATAAACTGAGCAATATTTTCTTTAAAAATAATGTAATGTTTTTTTTTTTTTTTGGTAGTATTATTACGTTCACTGCTGTGCTGTGGATTTTTGCCAGTGCTGCCATGTGTCACCAATTGTGTTAACTGTTTGGGCATAATTTCTGGGTGCAGCCAAGGGGTACACGGTGTCTAATATATAATAAGTGCAGTCTTGCTGACATTGTACTGGTATATCATGGTGGTTTGGACATCTGCTTTGGATACCACCTGGACTCCTGGGAAGTTGTTTTAGGCATGTTTAACAGGGAGCAGACCTGGGGGCATACCAACGAACAGATGGAGAGATTATATTTGACTTGGAAGTCCTTGGGTCTCCCTGGGGCAGAGATGAAGTAGGGGGCTAAGGAGAAGGAGATCTGAGACTGCTGCACCCCCACCACCCCCACCGAGGCCAGATAAGTGAAAGAGAAAGGATTTACAGTTGTATAATTTTGGAACAATTTAATTACAATATAAATACATTTAGGCTCGAATTGTATTGAATTATTTAGTTAATTGTGAAATTATACAATGCTTGTCCTGTGCACTTGAGTAGATTTCAGTATTAAGATGTGATGCAACAAAAATGCACTCAATAGCATTTGAAATGGCCAATTTAGAAAATGAATCAAAATCTATTTATTAAACTTTATATATATATATATAAATTTTTTTTTTTAAGTTCTTAAATTTGTCACTTGGCCATCATGCTGCACTCAGATTTACATAAGCATGCAGCACTGAACCAAAGATACAACACTTGGATATATATTTTTAAAAACACTCTTGAGAATACTAGCACAGATTCAATGCACTAACCTGCTATGCAATTTGTGCTATATTTCAAATAAAATGTCTTGAAATACAGGGCATTTTATTGCGTACGTTGGCACCTAAACAAATAGACTATGTTTTGTAAAGGAACAATAATTCAAAAGCTGAAGTGAAATGACTCCGACTGAGTCATTGAACAAAATCACTGTTTCTGCCAACATCAGAGAAGGAAGGAATAAAAGCCTCCATGAAACAAATGGGTTATACAGAAAAATATAAAGCATGTTATTGCAATTTTTATACCCTGTTTTCCTTTTATTGTCCGTTTTGTGTCATTTAATCAGCTGTTCCATTTATCTGTTTAGATCTGTGGCCAGAGTCACACAAACAAACTCAACTACCACCTGTTCCTATTGCTGTACTCTTCATACGATAGCATCAGTTTTATAACCGCCCCTCGTGTGTGCTTGACCATGTGAATCAGCAAACATTATCATGAACTGATGTTTCCACTACAGGTATAACAGATGTGGTTTATTTCTCTAATAAGTAAAAAGATTCGTATAAGACAAAAGCAGCTGACTGACTGTTTAGCAGAAATGAAACCATGGTGAGTCTCTAAATGTGTGCATGTGTGCGCGCAATTATATAACTTGTTTGTACCTGCATGTCATTTTGCAATCAAAAATTCAGGTCTGTTTGCTTAAAATTAGTTGTTTATTCTGTGTAAATGATTGATTTGCATGAATTGTGACAGCAGTTAGCTTTTATTGCTTAAAGATTATTAGTGGTTCATAAATTCGTCAGCATAAATAAGGTGGTCTGAAGTGTGTAGTTAAAAAAAAAAAAAAAAAAAAAACCCTGGCATTCCATGGTAGTGTGCTTTAGCGTCTTGTATTCTCTACTGGTAAAGAAGGATTCCATTTTTGTACTAACAGTTTGACATAATTAGATCTTTACTCTTGCAACTAGTATCTTTGTAGAGTTATTTGGAGCGTCGGTTGGTCAAGGCTAATATGTTTTCTCAAGGCGTGAATTATGGACAGGATTTACCAACATGTATTGAAGGGTGTTTGACGTTTCTGTAGTGGTAAGAAGCATATTCTGCAACACCTAAAAACATGTTTATGTATACAATATATTTTTATTTACTCATGAAGTTTGAGTTTTCTCTGTCCTAAAAACACTGACTTCATTATAGACTAGGCTGAAGACAGGCACCTGTGGCACTCTGCCTCTGGTTTGTGAAGCAAAGACCTCATGTGGCCTGCAGTGTTAGATTTTATGACCGTGAAGTTAGTGGGCACTGACTTGAAGTGGAGGAATGGTTCTACTGAAGCTTCTTTGATGGGTGTTGTCCCTTTGGTGGCTCGGCATTGTTTGATTCCCAGCCACTGGATGCAGGGTATCCACAATGCAGATCCTAAAGCAGGGTTGCACGAACCCTTGATGTAAGTAGCCGAAGGACTATTCATAGTTGAATATGATAAGTTTGATGTTTTCAGTTTGTCCACTGATTAAAAAGATTACTTTTTGTGTAAGTGAATTTGGAATTTGGGTGCTCTGTACTTACTCTGGTAAGTTATATGGATCAGGTTCATAGAATTTTTCATGCAGCACAGTGACCAGCTATGGTATAACATTCTGAGCACAACATGTGCCACTGGCTCAATGCAGGACACTTGAGTTTTTCCGGTCCAACCTTAAAACACTATTCTAAAGACATTCTGTATAATTGTGTTAGACTTGTGGCACCAGTTTGGAGAAGAATGACATGAGTGTATGAAAAACTTAAACCTATAATTTCAGCACATATGTACTGAAGTCACATTTTTAGATACGTGTACAGAAATGTGATTTAATTATAATTAAAGGAACGTCATGATCACTATTTATTTATTTATTTATTTATTTTTAAATAAACATGGAACTGTCCAGTGCTCTATATGTGCACGTCTACTTGACAGCGGAAACAGCACCACCTGCTGCTTGTAGTATTTTGGTGCACAGACCCCTTTAGAGAATCAGATACTACCATACAGAGGAAGAGAAAGTGCCATCAGAGGTGATTGTAGAGACAGTTGGGGCCCAGGCAGGAAAACAAAAGGGCCGAACCGGTTAAAATGTTTAAAAGTATTAGTGATATGGTTCAACGGATCTGTCTACTTTTATAATGGATATCAAAAACAACCATAGATTCTTAAATTAATAGAATCTAGCAAAATTAATTAGTCAAGTCAAGTCAGCCTTTATTGGTCACACATACATTACTGCACAGTGAAATTCTTTATTCTTCGCATATCCCAGCTTCTTCTTAGTAGGCCGGGGTCAGAGCGCAGGGGTCAGCCATTTTTACGGCGCCCCTGGAATAAGATCAGTATCAAACTTTCCCTTTATTTCCAAGATCCTAGAAAAGCACAGCAGTCATATATACATGAGAATAACGTTATTTATCCTCATCGTGGCACAGAGACAGCGCTGGTTAAAGTGGTAAATGACCTACTAACCTTTGATAGAAATAACACACTTTGAGCCTTTTTGTTGTAGGAAAGTAATCCATCCTCGCACAGTGTCATTTCTCTTATTCCACAGCAATTAAACAATATACAGCTTTTTTGTTTAGTGGTTTATTGTCTGCGTGCTCGAACAACACTGGAGATTTCAAAGCTATGAAATAACACATTGCATTAGGTAAAGAATGAACATCAACAGTCAGTTGTTCTGAATAGCTCTTGCAAGACGAGCATTATCAAGTGCATTTGCAAAACCCATCAAGCACCATGATGAAACTGTCTCTCCTGAAGACCTTCCCAGGAAAGCAAGAGCAAAACTTACGTCTGCTGCAGAGGAGAAGTTCATTTAGACCAGGGGTGTCCAAATCCAGTCCTGGAGGGCCAGTGACCAGCACAGTTTGTAATTCACCAACACCTAAACACACCCACTGAACCTAGTAATTAACAGATTAGTTAAATCAGCTGTGTTTGAGAAGAAGAAGCACCAAACTGTGTTGGACACTGGCCCTCCAGGACTGGATTTGGACACCCCTGATTTAGAGTCATCAGCCTCAGAAATCACCAATAAACAACCAGCACCTCAGATTAGAGCCGTTATGAAGGATTTACAGAGCATACTGTAAGTAGTAGACACGTCTCAATATCAACTTTTCAAAGGAGATTATTGTATATTTTCCTTCAGCCTTCCTTCCTGTTTTTCTTTCCTTCAGCATAGTTTTACAGAGTAGAAAGAAATAAAAACCTGGAACGACCATGGAGTTAGAAGGGATGCTAAACGTTTGACTGCTAATGTATTTACATCTTTCAACTTCTCTAAAATTATTATTATTATAGCGGTTTCAGAGGAATGTTTTTTTTGTTGTTGTTGGTTTCTTAAGCTACACAGTGACCTATAAATCATTCAAGCATAAAACACATCTAACTTGAGGCATGAAGGAGTGAGAAACAGGTGCAGATGATGACAGATGATTAGGCTGGTGATTAGTAAACTGCTGATGCTGAGGGGTAAGAATTAAGTTTTTATAAAAAAAAATCTTTCTTTCCCAGTGTGATGGCTAGTGCATGCAAATGAAGTCACAAGGACATGAAACCACCAGAAGCGCATATGCTGTAAGTTTAGAACGTTTTGTCCATATCAGTGGTTGTCTGACTGGTGATAGTCATGATCTTGCATTATTTGAATGCAACACTTTTATGATTTTAGGTATTTTAGATGGCAGTTCCTCATCAATTGTGTGTGTATAAAATAATTCCGCTACTCTCTCGGACACACATGTACACACATACTATCTGAAGTAAAAGCGAGAAAAGAGTTTGTAGAAGATAATAAGAGGGAAACGCTAAAAATAAGCTGATCAGCTTTAATGGAATCAGTTTTGTTATTTCTGTTATTGGTGTAAGATTAGCCAAAGTTTCTTAATTTTTTTTTTCAGCAGCCAAACTTAAAATAAATAATTTAAGCAGTTTTAAACAGCTACTTAAGATTCCCAGATATTTACATTATTCATGATGGCTGTATAACTTTATGCTCTTCCTTTTTTTGCCCTGATGGACCCATCACTGGAATATGTTCAGTCTGAACTCATCAGACCATATGAGCTTTTTTCTTTGCTCCAAAATCCAATCTTTTTGCTCCCTGGCAAACTAAAAATAAATAAATAAATAAATAAATACACACACACACACACACACACACACACACACACACTACTCACAGTAAATTAGGGATATTGTGAGGGACTCAGTGGCTGTCATACATACGGTGTTTGTTTCACTTCAGACATTTTTGAGATAGGGAGGCAATTGCATTGGGGTGATGGTCACACCTCATTTTGTGTTTTCCATGTAATGGTCTCATTGTGTACAGGTGTGTGCCTTACAGTATATTGGGGCCAATACCAAATATACCACACAGCTGCAGGCCTGTTTATGAGATGTGAGGGGTACTAGGGTTTCCAGACAAACCATTTGCAACCGACTCCACCGCTTTGGCTTGAATGCCAGACGACCGTTGCAGGTCACTCCACTGACACCAAGACACGGCCGTGAACGTTTGCAGTGGGCACAAGACCATGTGACCTGGACAATGCAGCGGTGATCTACTGTCCTGTTCACTGATGAGTCCCGGGTCACCGTTGCTGTAGAAGGCGAGGTGAGCGATACGCTCAGGTCAACATGGTCCCCAGGGTTTGCTTTGGTGGAGGAGGTGCAACAGTCCGGGCAGGCATCACCAGTCAGCACAAAACAGATTTGGTTATTGTAGATGGCTCAGTCACTGCACGTTCTTACCTCAGAGACATCATAGAACCCATCATCATCGCCCAATTCCGCCAGCACATGGATGATAATGCTCCACCACATCGTGGCACAATTTTCACAGCTCGTACCCCACCCCAACGTGACCTGGCAGAATCACGTGTAGCACTTGTGGAAGAGTAGAACGCATTGCCTCAGAACATCATCATGAGGCTAGTGAGGAGCGTGAGACGTCGCTGTCAAGCTGTCAAATAGTGGAAACACCCGCTACTGACAGGGTCAATTTTTGTTATTTGGGGCTGTCCTTGTTATTGTCTAAATTTTGGGGGAAATAAATATTAAACTAATGAAAATGGTATTTCTCCTCATACATTATTAGTAATATCAAAGGGAACTTTTACTTATTTCGTTAAAATTCAGAGCAAATAGGGAAAGCACTCATGTAAATAACAATATCCCTAACTTATTGTGAGTAGTGTATGTGTGTATATATATATATATATACACACACACCTAAAGGATTATTAGGAACACCTGTTCAATTTCTCATTAATGCAATTATCTAATCAACCAATCACATGGCAGTTGCTTCAATGCATTTAGGGGTGTGGTCCTGGTCAAGACAATCTCCTGAACGAAAGGTGATTTAGGCAATTTTGAGCGTGCCAAGGTTGTTGGTGCCAGACGGGCCAGTCTGAGTATTTCACAATCTGCTCAGTTACTGGGATTTTCACGCACAACCATTTCTAGGGTTTACAAAGAATGGTGTGGGAAAGGGAAAAACATCCAGTATGCGGCAGTCCTGTGGGTGAAAATGCCTTGTTGATGCTAGAGGTCAGAGGAGAATGGGCCGACTGATTCAAGCTGATAGAAGAGCAACTTTGTACCACTCATTTCCACTACAAATAGGAAAAAGAGGCTACAATTTGCACGAGCTCACCAAAACTGGACAGTTGAAGACTGGAAAAATGTTGCCTGGTCTGATGAGTCTCGATTTCTGTTGAGACATTTCAAATGGTAGAGTCAGAATTTGGCAAAAACAGAATGAGAACATGGATCCATCATGCCTTGTTACCACTGTGCAGGCTGGTGGTGGTGGTGTAATTAGATTAGATTAGATTAGATTCAACTTTATTGTCATTGCACATAGTTATAAGGCAACGAAATGCAGTTAGCATCTAACCAGAAGTGCAAGTTAGCAGTGCAATATAAACATGTATACAGATCTATAAAACTTATATGATAAAAGTACGGTCTATGTATAAATTGTATTACAGAAAGAACATGAATATACAGTGTAAAGTGAGCAAAGATGGATAAATTAATGTACAGAATAATTGTAAATCTACAGATATGTCTAATTTATCATAAATATGTGGAATAAAGATATACAGAAACTATATATAGGTGAATTTACATTATGTGCAATAGTATGAATATACGTAAGAATAAATATGAGTAATTTATGGTGTGGGGGATCTTTTCTTTGCACACTTTAGGCCCTTAGTGCAAATTGGGCATGGTTTAAATGCCACGGCCTACCTGAGCATTGTTTCTGACCATGTCCATCCCTTTATGACCACCATGTACCCATCCTCTGATGGCTTCTTCCAGCAGGATAATGCACCATGTCACAAAGCTCGAATCATTTCAAATTGGTTTCTTGAGCATGACAGTGAGTTCACTGTACTAAAATGGCCCCCACAGTCACCAGATCTCAACCCAATAGAGCATCTTTGGGATGTGGTGGAACAGGAGCTTCGTGCCTTGGATGTGCATCCCACAAATCTCCATCATCAGTTTGCTTCATTATCTACTGTATTCTCATATGCATTTCTATATTTGATTTAGATCTAAAATCCCATTTGCATTTGTCACCAACCTATTAAAGATGTTTCCTGTCTAATTTGACACCTTTCCAGTTTTTCATTTTTTACTGTGCTTGTGTAACTGCTGTCCCACTATTAATACCGAGGAAAAACGAAAAGTACTGACGTCGACCCTCTGCAAAGCACTCGCAGAATAAAAAGGATTAAATGGCATTTTTATTGCAGAACCAGCTTTGTTTAATGTAATATTGTGGAATTTGAAGAATTCGATGCATTCTTTTGTGTGTAGGTAGGTGCGTGCATTATTCATTTTGGGTATTGGGTAAAATGCCCAATTGCTGTAATACCAGCTTACCCTGTTGTTGC
>JAAGKR010002696.1:21706-74156 GCA_011419295.1 Clarias macrocephalus
GAGCATTGTTTCTGACCATGTCCATCCCTTTATGACCACCATGTACCCATCCTCTGATGGCTTCTTCCAGCAGGATAATGCACCATGTCACAAAGCTCCAATCATTTCAAATTGGTTTCTTGAGCATGACAGTGAGTTCACTGTACTAAAATGGCCCCCACAGTCACCAGATCTCAACCCAATAGAGCATCTTTGGGATGTGGTGGAACGGGAGCTTCGTGCCCTGGATGTGCATCCCACAAATCTCCATCAACTGGAAGATGCTATTCTATCAATATGGGCCAACATTTCTAAAGAATGCTTTCAGCACCTTGTTGAATCAATGCCACGTAGAAAAAAAAAACACTTACTTGCACCAATTAATACAGATCAGTTTGCTTCATTATCTACTGTATTCTCATATGCATTTCTATATTTGATTTAGATCTAAAATCCCATTTGCATTTGTCACCAACCTATTAAAGATGTTTCCTGTCTAATTTGACACCTTTCCAGTTTTTCATTTTTTACTGTGCTTGTGTAACTGCTGTCCCACTATTAATACCGAGGAAAAACGAAAAGTACTGACGTCGACCCTCTGCAAAGCACTCGCAGAATAAAAAGGATTAAATGGCATTTTTATTGCAGAACCAGCTTTGTTTAATGTAATATTGTGGAATTTGAAGAATTCTTTTGTGTGTAGGTAGGTGCGTGCATTATTCATTTTGGGTATTGGGTAAAATGCCCAATTGCTGTAATACCAGCTTACCCTGTTGTTGCCATGCCTGTCGTAACAGACAGGAACTAAATATCTGTCTGGTGAGAGAACAGCAGCCTGATCTAAAATGTTACATTTCACTGTTTACTGTTGCATGAGTTTTAGCACCTCTGTTCCAAAGTCATTTGACAGTCCAGTGAGAACAAGATTTTGCCCAGTGTTAATTATATGAATCATTTTTTCCCTCCTAAAAGCCATTTTAATATCTATAATAGTCCCGATACTCAGACCGTTCATCAGCATGAACAAGACTGTCTGAAGTGTTTCCTGTAAGCACATAGCATGTTAATTAAGCAGTATCACACTTGAGGTGTGGCTGTGATGTTAAGCTAGTGTACTAGGGTGTATCTGGCAGTAACTGAGACCTGGATATCGCCACAGAACTCCGCTGTACCACATGCTCCAGGCTCTGCCTATGTGTTCTCTCACATTCCATAAGAAACTGGCAGGGATGCTCTTAGATTGTAAAGTGTTCTGATTGACCTCTTGATAAAGATATAGATGGACACTAGGAGTGGAAGAGTTTTACTGAAGTGTTATGTACAGGTCCTATATCATTAGACAATGACCTGGAGGCTTTACCCGTATTTCATCTGAATATTCTGTTAAATATTAGGGGAAGGCGAAGTAAGATGTCATTTATAGAAGCTCCAGTTACAGTTCATGCTAAGGACATTCAGTAAGGTGGGGCTTCAACCAGTCCAGCCATAACACGCCATGCCATCGTCACGCCGGAACAGGCTCGCGCCCACATGCAAAGACATTTCATACCATTCCGTGTTTCTGACTTTGTGACTCCAGTGTGGAGCAGAATATATTTTTTATTTGTTTCATAATATAAACATGGTGCTTTTTTTATGTTCAGTAACGGAGCGTTAATACAAACAAGAGAAGGAAGTCCGCGACCTACTCTGTATTTGTGTTGTTAATTGTCCTGTGGGATTTATGCGTTTCTGACTCAGAAAAACATGTATATGAAAATATTGTCTGTTTAAAATACTTAAGTGTATTGTTTATCAGCACATACGTAATAATTAAGTACATTTTTTTTAGATGCATGAACAAAAATGTATTTTAAACACAATTAAAGAAATGGATTGTTAATATTTTTTTTATTATTTTTTAATTTTTTAAAGCAACATGGTTATTGCCCTGCGCTCTATATGTGCACATCTAGCTGCTGAAAATGTCTGAACCACAGCACCACCTGCTGCTTGTTGTAGTTTGGTGCACAGACACTGTAAGCGCATCAGATACTACATTAGAGGGGAAGAGGAAGTGCCATCAGAGGTGATTGTAGAGACAGTAGGGGCCCAGGCAGAAAAAAAAAAGGGCTGAAAAAACAGATTTTTAATTTTTTTTTGTATAAGTGATGTGTTGTAGATGTGATGCTAGATTTTAAAACATTATGAAATCAACTAGAATTAGAAGTGAAACTATTGTTACATCGCATAGACTACGTCATCACACCTTGGGTAAAGTGGTGCCTTTTGTTCTCTGTAGAAACTTTAAAGGTTTGAGATGATTTATACAAAATGACAACAAATTCTACCATAATTAAGATCTAGTGCTCCAAACCTGAAATAATGTACAGCAAGCGTGACTTTATGCCTACGCTCATCATCCTTATTCTACTAATATTTTATCTTCAATACATTCTACATCTCGAACTCATCTGCTTCTGGTTCCTCTTTCTTGGAAAGTTCTCCTTATTTTGAAAAGCAAGACAATTTAAAAGTTCCAGTTGATTGGAATGAGATGTGGCCAGGTTTATCAGCGCTACTGCTATAGTGCTACAGTGCAGTACTGTGTGTTCCCTGTCAGACATGTGGTGGAGTTCTGCACTCGGAGATCGAACAGTTCCATGCTGACTTGCTTCTCGTACTTGTCAGCCAGGTTTCCTTTGTTAATTCCAGTCACACCTGATCATCAGTGCTTCTGAACTCTGTAGTAGGGCTGGAGACTGTCCTCAGTCTGGTCTCTCTAGAAATATGGAAATATTCTCCTAACATAACATAAGCTGATCGATCAGGTCTGTCATTTGATGTAAAGGTGAATGAATATCATGTGGTTCTTAAAAACAGTCAAACTATGCGAGCAGTGCAGTGTTAAAAGAAATCAGTTTGATTTATTATTTACGACCAATTCTATTATATAAAACGCAGACCGTGACAATAAGGCCGACTTGACTTGACTTATATACTTTAACCTACCAAAATAAATAGATTTTATTCTTTCTATTTAACCCTTAGTTGGGTAAAGAACCACCACAGTGACGGTATCATTATCTCAAGAAAAGAGGCAATGTTTGTAGATCATAATTTTATGTTTAAATAAATGTGCCTTGAACTTTTATTTTTAAATAGATTTTTATTTATATGCTTTTTGGACAAATTACCTTTGATGACCAACTTCACTACCCTTGATTTGCAACATAAATTTAAATCTTTGAACAAAAATCACCAAAAGTATTTTAATGTGCTTAAATAACTACAGTTTGAGTAATTAATAAGAAAACAATTCTCTACTACAGTAGAGAAATAACTACAGTGCTTTGTAAAAGTTGTAGGCAGGTGTAAAAGAAATGATGTAAGAATGCTCTTAAAATTAGTATCAAAAAATTATTATTATTATTTTCGTTTTAATCAATTAGCAAAATGCAACATGAAGCAAATAGAAGAAATCGAATCTAAATCGAATCAATATTTGGGGTCATTTACCCTTTGGCTACCAACAAGCATCAATTTTCATAATTGCACAAAGTCAGCGAGTTTGTAGGATCAGAGTCAGACTTGATTAACCAATTATACCAATTATGTGCTAATAATCATCAATTTCATATGTAGGCTGAAATACAGTCATTAACTGAAACAGAAAGATGTGTAGGAGGCTTACAGCTGAATGAGGAACAGTCAAACTATTCTACGGAGCTGTAGGCTGTGAAAGACATGTTATAGGTCACAGGTCATACACCTTAGCAAGGCTGAGCACAGCAACAAGATGCACCGTAGTTATACTTCACCAGCAAGGTCTCGCTCAGGGAACTAATTCAAAGCAGACTGGGGTTTCAAGATGTGCTGTTCAAGGTGCTCTGGACTGATGAGTCAAATTGAAATATTTGGTTGTAGCAGGAGGCAGGTTGTTTACTGGAGAGAGGTACAACAACGAGTGAGTTAGTGTCTGCAGGGAACAGTGAAGCATGGGGGAGGAGAGCTGGTGTCATGGTTAGGACTGTTGCCTCACACCTCCAGGGTTGAGGGTTTAATTCCCACCTTTGGTTTGGGTCACCTTCACAGTCTCATTCGCTGTATGTCTGTGAATCTGAAAGGTGTCTAAAAGGTCTAAACATCCTAAACATGATTAACATTTTTTTGTAAATACATTTTGCATTGTGCATTGCACCTCCAGGGTTCGGGTTTGATTCCTGGCCAGGTTTGTGTCCCGTCTCTGTGTGCATGTTCTCCCTGTGCTTGGTGGGTTCCCTCCGGGTACTCTGGTTTCCTCCCAAAGTCCAAAGACATGCAGATTAGGGTAATTGGCATTCCCTATGTATGTATGTATGTGTGCCCTGTGATGGATTGGCACCCTGACCAGGGTGTACCCCGCCTCCTGCCATAAGCCTCCTGGGATCGTCTCCAGGCCCCCCGCGATACTGAATACAGGATAAAGCGATATAGATGATGAACATTTGAACATTTTCTTTGAACATTTGATCTTGAGATGTGTCTACTACTCATGTCTGTAAAGCTCCATAACGGCTGTTGATTGGTGATTTCTGAGGCTGGTGACTCTAAATGAACTTCTCCTCTGCAGCAGACGTAAGTTTTGCTCTTGCTTTCCTGGGAAGGTCTTCAGGAGAGACAGTTTCATCATGGTGCTTGATGGGTTTTGCAAATGCACTTGATAATGCTCGTCTTGCAAGAGCTATTCAGAACAACTGACTGTTGATGTTCATTCTTTACCTAATGCAATGTGTTATTTCATAGCTTTGAAATCTCCAGTGTTGTTCGAGCATGCAGACAATAAACCACTAAACAAAAAAGCTGTATATTGTTTAATTGCTGTGGAATAAGAGAAATGACACTGTGCGAGGATGGATTACAAAAAGTGATTATCTAAATCGCTTACCTTTTGATTTCTGGATGATTATAATTGATGGTACCTGTTATTGTTGTATCTAGGTAGCGCTCACCTTCTTGATAATACTGTTCTTGCAAGAACTATTCCAGAAAGCCTGACATTTGTGTCGTAAATGAACAACTGACTGTTGTTGTTGTTGTGGTTATTCTGATCTAATGCTAAGTGTTATGTCATTGTTTTCAAATCCCTGGTAATCTCCAAAAACCTCAAGTTTGATATTTTTCCTATTAATTAGCTAAACATTTTGCTTAATTTAGAAATAGATGTACAAATAAAAAATAAAAAAATATTTCGAAGCTGAATGAAAAATGTCAGACAACATGCGCAATCCTATTATAATATGAATAATAAAGAACATTTGACTATATTAAATATATTTTCCCATTTTTTCCATTTTTTTTCCCCCAGTCATTTTGTCTTTTAAAGCTTTAGTTAGAGAGTTTAAACTTCTTAAAGCTGCTCCCAGAGTTCAAGTGAAGTCCTGATCATTAGTCTAAAGTGTACTGTACCTTAACCACAAGGCCTTGGGGTTTAATTTGTGTTTTACAGTTTTAGGCAATTCTTCTGACACTTATATATGACGAAACGTGTCTCTGCTGTTCTTTGTGATCCGCTTAACAACCTGTGGGAACGAAACGTATCAATGTTTCAACAGCCTGCTTTTTAATTACTTCTCATTTAATATTTAATCTGTGAATGACACGTGTTGTAATATATATCCGCAGGGAGGCACTTTTCCCCTCATGTTTCACTTTTCCTGTAATGAGATTCTGAGCTTAAAGCTCTTTCGGTGAGAAATCCCATCAACAGGGCCTTTATGTGTTCACCGTATGAAGTCTGACAGTAAATAAAATGCTGAGACTTTCATTAGAAGTGGATCAAACATGGACGGACAAAAGGAAATGGTTCGATAAAAATGGAGCAAAGCCGTGAAAACGTGGCAGCGAGAGCTCCGAGGTTAACTCCCTCTCGACTGCCTCCTGAAGGTTTCGTCTTCTAGCCTCAAAAATATTTGCTGCATGATGGCCTTTATCATCCCTTCCGCCTGTCTCTGTTTAATGCCATTTTGTGTAGGAGGTATTGAAAATAAAGGATGAGAATATACCGTTAAATGTTTGCAGCACCAAGGCTGAAGCTTAGAAACTGTCTAGCAGAACGGTGTAAACTTTGTATGAATTGTTCGGAACAATAAAATCCGATCATAAAAACCAAACTAAAACAATTGCGTGCATATGATAAGGAATATCACTCGGCCCCAGATGACCGAGTGTGTTCACGGTCCAGTTGTTTTACATTTAGCCACACCCACAAAATTTCAAAGCTCGCAGAGAGCTGAAAACAATGTAACGACTATATGATGAAACGCCGCCGTGCAGCGTGTAATAAGTAATGTGCTAAACGCTAAAGCATGTCTAATCTTCGTGGAAGTAATGTAGAGTGCTTTGTGCAAAAACGAACATCTCATGCAGCAAGGAAGGGATTAAGAATTTTTGTATTTTTATTATATGAGGGGTGTTCAAGTGAAACCAAGACTTGACATTTACAGAAGAGTGATGAGACTCTTGGGTGCAAACGTTTTAAAGAAGGCAGGACGTCTGTGAATGACGATCCCGGCCATGCTGGCGCTGAGCCCACCTTACTATTACATTCTCCGAGTGGAATGCCTGTTTTAACGTGGGACGCATCTGTCTGTGGGAACTGTGCACGCAATCATTCGCACGACTGGCACGTTACAGGAACTCAGCTGGGAGTTATTGCCACATCCCATGTACAGTCCTGACCATGTTTCAAGCCATTTTAATGCGTTTTTATAAAATTTTAAGGAGTTCCTGGGAGGCCGGGGTTTCGGACGTGAAGCAGGCAGTCTGATCATGGCTCCGGTATACTGAGAGAAGTTTCTACCTCGATGGTGTCCGAGCACCGGTGACCCACTGGGATAAGCGCATTAGTGTAGCAGTGGATTATATAGAGAAATTAAGGGAGATTTTACTCTACAGACTGTGTTCCGTTCATTTGGACAAGCGAGTGTCTTCTATATTAACAGTAGTCCGTGTTCACAACCTCCTCCTGGCACCGGGTTGTTAATACGAAATTGAGTTCATTTGCTGTAACTGAAATGAGTTGTGTTCTGGTGCACTCTGTCCCATTCTGCTCTACTCTCTTCTACATCCTTTTGTAATTTATTCGGTTGTTGTATAATTTCTTTCTGCTTTATTTTATTTTATTCTCCTGGGCCGAGGTCGCTCAGTGGTTACAGCACTTTTTTTTTTTACTGATGGGATGGTCATGAGTTCGAAGCCTAGTCCTGCCCATCCAGCACCTTGAGTAAAGCACTCGCCTGCTTAGATGTGTACAGTCGCTCTGGATAAGGGCTTCTGGTAAATTCTGTAAGTGTACTGTTTTTTCATTTCTATTCTATTCTATTCTATTCCATTTTAATCTGTTTTTCTTTGTACTTTTATTTGGTATGTAATTCCATTCTTCTGCTCTTTATTCTGCTTATTACATTACAACACATTTTATTCACTTCACAGCATTCCACTCCATTCTACTCAACTCTGTTTAATTCTATACTATTCTATTAAACATGTGAATAAAAAAAATGTTGCACATATATAAATTCATTTATTAAAATTCATTTCAAAGAAAGTTTTTAAAGAAATGTTCTTTTAGACAAGCAGTCCTTCAGCTCCAGGAATTCAAAGTGTTCATCTCCAGAGATCATAGAAATTCTGAGTCCAGTAGCATAAAGTTCAACATTCATGTTTACAAAGTCAATATCGAGTGAATGAGCCGCTATTATCGATCACAGCTTGACAGCGCAGGCAGCTTTTGCTGTTCAATTTCTCAAAGGACCGCAGCGAATTAGTTGGTCTCCTCTTGGTGTTGTCACCTCTGGCCTTCTACACCATCAGATCAGCAGTGGAACTAGTTGTTGGGAATCGGTTCCATAGTCTAAACTCTTAAACTCGTAGGCTAGCGTCGTCTAAACTGGGCATATGATGACGTGAAGACAAAATGCACAATCAGAACGTTTTCCTTACTTTGGATACCATGTCAGCTGGACATGATCACACGACAAATATACTGTAGATGCGAGTTAGAATATCTATTATAAAGTAGAATATCTATTATAAAGTAGAATATCTATTATAAAGTAACACTCTACTCTGTTCACTGGTATATTTTACATATAGCACAATGTTTCCTTTCTCTGTGTATATTACAGTTCTGTACAAAAGTCTTGTGCCGCCGTTTCTTTATATTAAACGAGTAGATTAAACGAAATAAATAGGAACAGATGTTTTACTGTGATCGACTGCTAAAGTGCCAAAGCATATGATGATGTATGGTAATAATTGGTTGTTTATGTAACAACCTCAGCAGCAAACCTCATTTCCCCTCTCGTGTGTTCCAACCACTCAGGATTCCGTATCAGCAGTACAGTAATCACCTCCTGATCATCTGTTCATCATCTCCACCTGCTTCTCACTGGTTCCTGCTTTAAGTTAGATGTGTTTTAAGCTTAAACGATTCATAGGTCACTGAATGCTTTAACAAACAAACAAACATTTCTATAAATCAATGTTTTTTTTAATGAGCTACAGGAGAACTGAAAACGAGAGACAAAAACTTAGCAAAAAGGAGAGTGAAAATAATCCTCCTGGAAGCCTGTTCCTCAGGACTACATTAAAATAGAAGAAAGACTCTGGAAGTAAAATATGAGATAATAAGGGGAGACACAAGCCTTCTGCACAGTACTGTATATACTGTACTACTCTACTGTGTTGCTTTGCTTTGGATTATATTCTGCTCTACTTGATTCCATTTCATTCTCCTCCTCGTCTATTCCACCACATTAGCTTCTACTGTACTTTATTCAACTGTATTTCATTTTAATTTACTCCATTCTTCTCTTTTCCTTCCTTACTACCTCACCCCTCTGTGCTCCTGTATATTCCAGTCCTTACTACTTGCTTTACTCCATTTTGTACTGCTCCACTTTATTATTCTATATTTTATTATTATTATTATTATTATTATTATTATTATTATTATTATTATTATTATTTACCTTAGTCTGTCCTGCTCTACTCTACTCCACACTACTGTATTGTACTTTTTTATTTATTTATTTATTTATTTTTTTTTTTAAATAAAATTTTCAACAAAACAACAACAGTGGTACAGGTATCTCGACAACAAGCAAAATTTTGTTATACATTCAAATGGCTATAAATGCTTAAGAGCAAAGACAAAAATAAATAATTATAAATCAAGTTTAGAAAGACATAGTCATTGGGTAACCTCAAGAACGTTCCAGAGTGAGGACCAAATTCGCCAGAACACCTCAGATTTTTTTATGTAAATCATAAGTTAATTTTTCCAGTGGTAAAAGTATGGACACCTGACTCAACCACATATTGACTGAAGGTACTTGAGCAGTTGACCATAATAATAGTATACATTGTTTAGCCAAGTATATACAGAAATTCAGTACACATTCTTTATCACAATCAAGACCCAGATCCACTGTACAATTCAAAAGATACACTTTTGGGGACAAAGCAAATGTTTTTCCAATTATTTTTTGAATAATTTTGTGAATCTCTTTCCAGTACATTTTGATTTTGTCACAATCCCAAAACACATGCATCACTGTTCCAATCTCCATGTTACATTTAAAACATAACTGAGAGCAATTGGGAAATATTCTATGGAGACGAACTGGGGTCAGATAAGTCCTGTGGATACATTTAAAGTTTTGTTCGTGAACCGGAATTGAAGCACTTTTAGGAAATATGTTTGAGCAGACAGACAGCCACTCATCAGTGAAAATAGATCCAAAGTCCTTCTCCCATGTCATTCTTAAAGAGTCCAAGGTCGAAGGGGCAACACTGGATAGCAATGCGTATAATTCAGAGATCCTTTATTTAAGAGTATATGAAGAGAGAAACTTTTTTTCTATTTCAGTGAGATCAAATTGTATATTACCCTCTTTTAAGTGCAACTCTAAAAAATGTCTTATTTGAAGGAATTTATAAAAATCTTTACTGGGCAGACTAAATTCCTGTCTTAACTCCTGAAATGATCTCAACTGGCTGACACCAAATAAGTGACCTAATTCAGACACTCCTTTTGGCCTCCAAGTCAAAAGCCCAATATTCTGTATGGAAGTGGGAAAATCAGGATTAAGCGCAATTGGAGATTTAAGAGACCACTTATTTGAAATGGATAAGTATTTTTTAACATCCTCCCACACCAAAAGAGTTACTGTATTGTACTTTATTCTACTCTATTTTATTTAATTTCATTGCATCTCAGTTCATTTAAGTTTACTCTCCTCTTCCTTTTACTTTGTAGAATGGACAATTTGAAATCTGATTTGAGTGGGTAGAACATCATTAGGAATCTGATCTGAATCTAATTTAAAACAACCTTTGGACATATTCAGATCAGATGTACGAAAATCTAATTACATTTTTATTATTTCTTTCTTTCTTTTTTTTTTTTTTAATTGTTCAGACTTTCTTAACTGATTCCAAACTGGATATGCCAAAACTTGAATTTGGGCCGACAGTCTGAACAAGGCCTGAACAACACATTCTGTTTTACACCATTGCCTTGTTTTTTCTTCTGCTTCCCTCTAATCAAATCCATTCGTTTCTCTTCTATTTCAGACTCTCTACCATATTCCAGGCTACCTTATTGTGCTTTTCTTCACTCCTCTCTAATCTCCTCTCTCTCCATTGCATTTTATCCTATCACATTCCATCATACTCAACTCTGAAACATTTTCAACTTATTCTCTTCTCCCTTCAATTATACTCCACATTTTTCTTTCATGTTTTAATCTACTCCATCCCCCTAAACCTTATTCTATTCTATTCTATTCTATTCTATTCTATTTTACTCTATTCTATTCCACACTATTCAATCCCATCCTGCTCTACTCTATTGAATTCTCCTTTGCTGCGTTCCTTTCTGTTCCATTCGCTGTACACTCTGTTAAAATGATGGCGATAGTTTATCAGTAGTAAACACCTGACTCATTACCTCCAGGTAGAGATATTTTGCAGTGAGCCAGATGGAAATATGATCTTGGTTAAAAAAAAAAATCCCACTGGCAGCCATTTTAGATCATCCCTCAGTCGGGCACCATCAGCGTGTGAAACTCCTGAAACTCGGCGTCATTACAGTAACTGATAACCCGACTTCTGCCAACACTCATTTCATGCTTCTCTGTAAAGCTCATAATTAGTCTGCAGCTAATAATAATATCTCTCACAGGTATGTAAATGACTCCTCTGCTGGAACACACACTTCATCAATATTGATTCTCGAACGTGGAGTTTTCTCACCTGTAATCCTCTCTTCACTCTTCACCTTAGAAAAGTGAAAGCGCTTCGTTTAAGTGTTAATGACACCTCTGGTTCTTTTCTTTTTTTTATTTTTTTATTTCATACAATGTCTAGTGAAGATTTCACTTTAAAACATTTTAGAATTACAGTAGTGATTTGTTCAACTGAATTATGCCTTTGTTTAGAGAATGTTTAATAATAATAATAATAATAATAATAATAATAATAATAATAATACTTTTTATTTCGCTTTTTTTTTGTACAAGAAACCGTTTCAAGTGTTCTACAACTTTGTTTCTGAAGTTATTTGCGTGTGGAATGAAAGCTACAGAATCTAATTTACTTAATCTAGTCTAGAATCTAGTCTAATTAAAATCATACAAATTCGGGGGCCTGGGGTTTCACCTTCAGCAGCCACTGTTAAAGTTTTTCCTTTTAATTTTCCTGTGATGTGAAAACAGTTTTAAAAACATCTGATCTGCAGAAAGAAAAGACATTGGTTGGATATTAAGGATGTGCTAAAGGATGCAAATGTTGTTTTCTTTTTTCTTCCAGGACAGCGTCAGGCAGCAACACTAGTCTTTTATTAAATTTTTTCATTTGTATTTTTTTATTTGCATTTTAAATTACATATGCACCATATGGTATAATTTTGGTTGTCCTAAAGAAAAGGCAACACGTTTTAACACTAATGTTTTCAAAAAAAATCTAGATGCTTCGTTTAGATGGTTTAGAGTCGATACAGTTAAAATATTTCTTTTAAATGATTTGCGTTATAACGTAAACTCACAAATTCACCAGGTTTTTTTTTTAAAAGGCTGATGTTGATCACAAAAGAATACCAAGTAGAGTTTCCTATTTCTATGCATTTTTGCAGTTCAACATAAAACCAATATCGTTGTTACCAAGCAATGAGTTAAATCAGTTTTTAGCTACTGTAGGTTGTCAGTAACATGCTGAGCCTCAAGTTGGTCTTCATTTTTCACAAAAAGAATTTAAATTTGCAATTAAATTTGCCTAAATTTGTCCTAATTTTCTTCTTTAAATAAATGATTCTTTAACCTTTTCACATTGTTTTGTTCAGTTAAGTGTTTATAATGGCTTAGAAAAATCTCATTTAACTCTGTGTTAGTGCTTTTAACTCTGTAGCAGCTGAACAATTCACTACAATTTCCTTTTAAATCCACAAACTCATGCTGAACATGATGATAAAATAATCATTTCTCTCCGGTTGTGTATAATTAATATCAGCTAACCTTAAGCGATAGCTAATTAATAGTTAATTAGTACAGTATACTAATGATCCATTTATATTAATGCACTCCTTTTAATAAGTTACAGTTTCCATAGAAACCTCATATAATCTTAACTGAATAATGAGCAGATTAATAAATGATCTTTGTTGATATTGATGGAAGATTCCTTAAGAAGACATTTGATTAAAATTTATGGAAGGAGTCTCCAGTGTGAGAGGAAACTGTAACTTTGTGTTGTCAATTTGTTTCTTTTTAGTTAAATGTAAGGGAGAACAGTAAATAATTAATTTTGCAAACTTTAGATGCAACTACAAACATATACTATGTATGATGAGGTTGTAAAATTATTTTCTTTAGCTCTCCGTGAGGAAGCTGAACACAGATTTCTTAAGGAGTAGTGAAAACGTACAAATTGTCGGATAAAAATGTTAATAAAATATTTAAATAAAACATAAAAGATAAAATAGATATAAATAAAAGATATGATATAAAAGATATGAATAGATCAAATATAAATATAAGAATAAAATGTAAAAAGTTGCATCAAATTCAAATGTAAAATCCTGTATATTGGATATAATAGGATATACATAATATATATTAAAAATTGAAATAAAAAAAATATTTCTATTACTGTTTAAGAAAACTTTATTACGATTAAAAAAAAAAACTACAGTGAAATATATAAAAAAGATCTGTCCTCTTCCAAGGTTAAATTATCTGATTTTTAAAGACTGGCCACTAGATGGCAGTCCTGTTTAAGTTTTGATCATTTTGTAGCTTGCATTTCTATTCCCCTTGTATTTTCCGCCCTCAGTAAAATATCTGAACTCCGAAGAGGACGCACCAATCCTGGCACAGGTCTGACCCATTACCGTGCTCCTGATCTCTACCTTCCATTAGTAATTTATTTTCAGCTGTTGGACCCGGACAGATGAGGACTTCAGAAAATTGTTTAAGATGAAGAGGTGATTGTGATTTGGTCGGACGCCAGACCAATCAGCTCGACAGTGTGTTAATCTCGGTTGTCGTAAACGATGCGTCTTACAGCAGTGGATCGTTGACTTTGGCTCGGTTTCAGCCCTCAGGAGAGACACGACGTCAGAGCCGTTTAAATGAGAGATGATTATGTCCGACATGAGACTGGCTCATCCGCAGGCGTCAGCCAGAATAACTGTAAGGGTGTGGAGAGGCCTAGAATAACTCAGCGATGAGGGGAACTCAAGATGGCAGCTTTGGACAATATCCAGTATCGTTGGCGTGAACAGATTTCATATCCGTAGTTAATATGCTGAATTGGATATCGGAAGGAGCTGAAATATCGCCGACGTTCTGTAACATAGTGTAACATGAAGTAGGTCATGTGAGAATTCCTTTAGCTGTAGCCACAGTATGTTACCAGGACAACGTGGAGCATGGAGTTGCCAGCTGTTTAGCAGTTTTATAATGAAACAACACTAGTTTTCAATGAGTAGAGTGCTTCTATTGGTTATAATATAGTTATTATGCGGGACAAACAAGGTACAATCTTCTACACTCTGATTATGTTTAGCCAATATTGCACAAATTTATGAACAATTTTGGTGGCACGGTGGGGTCAGGGTCCGATTCCCACCTTTGTGTCTGTGTGCATGGAGCTTGCATGTTCTCCCCGTGCTTGGTGGGTTTCCTCCAGGTACTCTGGTTTCCTCCCACAGACTAAAGACCTGCAGATTAGGCTAAAAGGTGTTCTCAAATTGCCCGTAGTGTGTGAATGAGTGTATATGTGTGTGTTCCTTGCAATGGATTGGCACCACATCCAGGGTGTCCCCTACCTCGTGCCAAGTCTCCTGGGATAGGCTCCAGGATAAAGCTATCGTATAGACGATGAGTGAGTGATGGGTGAAGAATTCTTCATTATTATTATTATTTTTTCTGTTGTTATTCTTGCATTATAAAATTTCAAAAATATAGAATTTTCTTTGAATGGACTTTGGAAAATGTGGATGTACAAAAAAATAAATAAATAATAACCTTAAAAGGTTACAACTATGCTTATTTCAAATAAAGGATGCATTTCATTTCTTAAGTGGTTGTAATGGCTTTCTTCCATTGCTGTGCACCAAACAGTAAAGTTTGGAGTAAAGTGGAAACTAAAGTTGTCACTGGATGACACATGCTGTAGGATTAGTCTGAGGAATCATTCGAGTGAATCATTTGGATTTATCGCTTTGTTGAATCATATCTAGTTTGCTTGGTGTTTGATCTGATTTTGACGTTGCTTTGGTGCTGACGTCTTCTAATGTCTTTACCATTAATGTTTCTGGCTCTGTAATGGACAAGTGGGAAAACAGTCACCATGGAAATGTTCATGCGTTAGTATATTAAGCATGGCCTTCCTACTCCACACTCCCACTTTTACTCCACAGCGAGGTCTAGTCACCGAGTGGGAACGGACGCAGGACTCGGGATGTTTGTTTGTAGGAGAGATCACGTGTGAATACTGTATGAGTGTTAGGGGTCTTGATCCCGTGATGACCCAATAGAAGTCAGTTTGTTGTTCATGTGTCCATTTCTTTTATAGCTGTTTCTGTAAAAATTTTCATTTTTTTTTTAAATCAGGTAAAGAGTTATTAACGCTGTGCTCAACCCTGCACTGGAGGAACAGCGGATCAAAATTGTCCGTCTTTTACCCTCCGACCTGACAAGCCGGGCCCCTCACCACAGCAAGGTAACGATCATCAAGGCCAAATACATTAAAAAAATACATTAAAAAACAGAAATACGAGTTGTCCCCTACTTACGAACCAGGTCAGTTTCAGGAGTATGTTTGTAAGCAAGTATTGTTTTGGTACATAAGAATTTTAAAATTCAATTTATCACAGTACTGCGGCGTCTCTTTATATTTTTTGATGCAGCAACAAGAACCCATGGTCTAATATGTGCCTTAGAGTTCCATTTTAATGTTAGACAGATACACACGTACATTAGACAGATAGAGTGGTGACCAGAACTTTGAAGAGAAAAGTGAAATTCAGTATTTTATCTCGTACAATTAAATTGCTATACAACAATTTAGTATGAAGTCCATTACTCTTCCAAACCCGACGGATCCGGCTGGGCAACAGAGTCTGAAAGACGTCTCCTATACTCTGGGGTCACTTGCTCAATCCATGCTTGCTTGATTGCTTCCTGAAAATCATGTACAGAAATTCGCCCTATCATCCGGAGATCGCGACTTCGATTCCCTAGTGATGCTGTAACCTCTCGCAGCCGGAGGTCTAGAGAGGGCTGATTGGCCGAGCTCCCTCAGAGGGGAGGGATGAGAGGTACTTAGTGCTCCCACATTAATCACGGCTCTACAGCCAGTCAGGGGCGTCTGTGAGCTCACGGAATCGGAAGGAGCGGATAGCGCTGTCCTGCGAGTGTGTTACGCCGCCCCCAACGGTGCGTGAAGGATCACTTCGAAAAGATGCAGTCGGCTGACGTCACGTGGTTTGGAGGAAACGCGTGATAGTCTTCGGCCCTCCCGATTGAGTGGTAGTAGTAGCCTTAATGTGGAGCCCCCTAGTGACGGGGAGGAATTGGACACGACTAGAATTAGGGAGAAAATTGGGATTTAGTGAAAAAGAAGTTTACAGTTCACTTGAGAATTTCCCAGTTTTAGTTTCCCAGTCTCCCTATTGATGCTTCAGTAACAGATGCTGTGTAGGAAGCACATGACAGCCCCGACCACCTCTGGTTAATAGATGCCGCGTGTGGGAATTGGACATGACTAAATAAGGGATAAAAAAAAAAAATGAAGAGAAGAAAACAAAACATCAATTATCACCTTAAAAGCACAGAATTGTTCAAAGACCTTCTCAATGACCAACTAGCTTCTCTCAGCATTTGCTACTGCTAAGGTGTGTTTTTCTTGACTTGTTCTCAGTGCACACACTCACTCACACCAATAACGCTAACGACCCTTTACTTCAGTCAAGAAAGGAGAGAAACAGGAAGTAAGTCGAACCTTCACATATTTGCTCTGCGACCCAGAGAGCGCAATCTTGCGCAGCATGCAAAAACGCCCTGAAGATGAACGAAACAGCTGAACGTTGCTGTGGTAAATGAGCTCTTTCATGTAGCTTTCATATTTTTATTGATACCTGAGGTAACATCCCGGCGCTCGTGCCTACACGACCAGCTGTTTAAGTCCATCTGTTTGTTCCTAAATTGTAATACAGACAAGTGTCAGTGATCAGGCGCTGGTAAAAACGGCAACCTGTGACGCTTTCTTCTGTTGTCTAACGGAGCGGCGGCGGGAGAAACCGCCGAACAGGTGTGGAATATACGACGGGGATTGACCACCGCTCTCGGGTTCCACCTGACTCAACACGCCATAAGGTCCTGGATTTATTGTTTTCCTCGCCTTGTAAACACCGAGCGTGATGGATGTTCTCCCTGACACTAACGCTCAGATCTTCTGCAGAAGCCATTTACAGACGCTCTGCATTTTTAACAAGCCTCTCAGCATCTTCTGACCCGTTCTCACCGGCTGCATCTCAAACCCCAAGCACCGGCTTATTGGATAGGAGCCCAGATCCCGAGCTCGGCTTACGACGCCTGTGTGCTTTAGAGAAAACATTAGGCGGAGAAGTATCTCTCCGCTGCATGGGATTTCTGGGTAATATATGGAGGCGGCTTGCTCGCTCTCCTAATGATGAAAGCTTGTTTCTTCAGGGGTTTTGTGTTGAAGCCGGTGCTGATGGATGGCTGCGAGGAGAATTAGAGAGGCGCAACGGGCCATGACGGAGAAGAAGGTTTGGCTCGTTGTGTGTTTTTGATGGGTCACGCAGGAATGGAGGGAATAGTCGTTTGTCTTAAGCCCTCAGACCGTGTTAGGACCTCAAAGGAACAATCGGAGGCAGAAAAACACACTCGCTCTCGCTTGCTGGGTCGGTAACATCATTCTTAAGTCAATCATGATGAATGAACACTCTGTGTTTGGACAAGAAGGGACTGTGTGTATTTCATATTTCACCTACTCTAGTGATTTTTCTCAGACTTGGAGAACTTAATCGAAGGACTGAGTCTTTAAGGAGCCTGTAAAAACAACCCAGCTATTATATAGTACCTACAGAGGCATGTTCTAATAATCAGCTGTACAATATATCGCAATTCTCAGAGTGTACAAATGTTGTCATGGACATGGCAGAGTTTCATTTGATGGAAGCATGACGGGATTCTGCTGTCGATCAGGGCAGCATAACAGATACTGTAGTTACACGACTCCAAACTAAATGTAGAGGAACAACGCGACATTTTAATATCTTGTTACTCTTCTGTAATCCAAAGCGTCATTAGTGCGCTGGTGTTTTTCGGTTTCTTTTGTTTCCTTCATCCTCTTATGAAGTGAGCAGGGCTCGCCCTGGGAGGTGGTACCTCACTGGCTTGAGGCTCTGACTTACTGATCAGAAGGTCCGAATTAAGCCCCAGCTCTAACAAGCTTGCCACCATTGGGCCGTTGACCAAGGCCCCTAACCCTTCCTGCTCCAGGGGTGCGGTATCACGGGTGACCCTGCGGTCTGATCCCAGCTTCCTACCTGCGATGTGCAAAGGAAAGAAGTTCAGTACTGTGCTGTACTGTATATATGACGAAGCTCATTCTACAGTAGTTCAACCCTCTGTTTTTGTTTATGCTTTTAATTGTCGCATTTCAACATCAAAGTTCACACAAACCTGACAAGAAAAATGATTTTTAATGACCAGGTACACTGCTCCTGGATTGAACTACAATATAAAACCTACTACAAATCATCTAAAAATGGGAATAAAGACAATGGTCACCACTGGCCTCCATGGTCCCTAGTTAAATTACAGATGCTCCTTGATGGATGGATGGATGGATGGATGGATGGATGGATAATTGAAGGGTAGTTCAAGTCAAAACAGGACTTGCAATAAAATTTCTGGAGAACGAAGGCATAAAAGCGATTGACATTTACAGAAGATATCAAGCACAGTATGCGGATGAGACTCCAAACATTTTAACAAAGGCGGTACAGTACATTTCTGAATGACGATCCCGGCTAACGTGGCACGGAGCCCACTGGAGTTGTTCCCGTGAACACTCAGCGAGTGGAACGCCTGATCATTAAAAAGTCAATGGATAACTTTTCACCAACTTGCAGAAGAGGCGCATCTGTCGGTGGGAACTGTACACTCGATCCCTTACCAACACCACTTGCACGTTACAGGAACTCGGCTGGGAGTTATCGCCACATCACCTGTACAGTCCTGACCTCACTCCAAGCCATTTTCACATGTTGAAGGAGTTCCTGGGAGGCCAGGGTTTCAGAAGTGAAGTGAAGCAGGCAATCAGATCATGGCTCTGGCGTACTGAGAAAAAGTTCTACCTTGATGGTATCCAGGTACTACTGGATACCAGATACACTTGGATAAGTGCATTAGTGTAGCAGGGGAGAAATGAAGGGAGTTTTTAAAAACAATGTCTTATAAAAAATAAGGTTATATCAAAGGCTCTTTCACAACACTGAATGACTGGAATACAGTTCACTTTTTGTTTATAAAGAAATTTAGAATACAAAGACCTCATTATCAAAATTGGACAAAATTGATTTGAAACATCAGTATCGGCCCTAAATTTCACAACTGGTGCATATCCTAGTTACATGGTGAAGGTTATTAGTTTAACTATAAAGTGCACATTTTGCATCGCCGAGCCCCGAAACCAGCACATTATTTTTCCATTCGGTGCATTTCTGTCATCACACTGGTCCGCCATAACATTATGTACATCTGTTTAATATTGAGTAGGTCTGCCACCAAAACAGCCATGCACTGTGTGTTCTGACTAGTTTCTGTAAGAACCTATTTAGAAATTTAAGCTTCAGAAGCTCTTCTCCTGTAGCCGGTTCACTGGATTTCCTTCCTTGGATGGCTTTTGTTAAGTCCTGACCACTGCAGCCTGGGAACATCCCACAACAGCCGCAGTTTTGGAGTTGCTCTGATCCAGTCCTCTGGCCATCACCGTTTGGTCCTTTTGATCTAAGTTTGATCAAACCCTCATGCCTGGGCATTTTTTCTGCTTTCAACACATCAACTTCAGGCACAAAACGTTCAACCCGCTTTAACCCGCCACTATAACGAGATATTTTAACTGTAGCTAGCTATTATGAGAAGCGGCAGATCGTGATGGATAGATAAATGGGTCAAAGGCGACTCCAAAACTGTAGCTCTTGGGAGATGTTTCCTGGCCTGCAGCGGTCAGGACGTGACCAAAAGTGGTCAATGCGTGGCCAAGGCTCATTGTTGCGTGTGGGGAGTGAAGGCTGGCTTGTGTAGCCCAGTAGATCAAATTGCTGAAAAGGTTAATGCTGTTTGTGATAGGAAGGTGCATCACTGTGGCTGATCAGCGTGTATCATAATATCTTTTTTGCACTTTATTTCCATCAGAACATGATGCGTTGTAGTTTTATGTACTGTAGCGCCACAGTCCTTGGGGAATGTCGTTTCATTTCACCGTGTACTCTAACTGCTGGATGTGGCTGAAATGACCATAAAACCACTGACACTTAAAATCCCAGACAGATTACGCTACACACCTGCCAAACATTTTATCTTCTTCCCAAGTTTACACAAAACAGGTAATCCTATCTGTCCCAGCCACACACACAAAAAAAGTTTTTAACAAAGATATAATAATAATTACATATGTTCGCATGAGTGCTGATGTTATGCTTGATGAAAGAATCCATCAATAGATGAACAGAAAATGGAAAAAGGTGGCTCAGGCAGCTAAGGCTCTAGGTTGTTGATTTGCGGATCTGAGGGTCTGGATCTGAGCCCTGCCGTCTGTGGGGTTGCCACACCCCATACTATCCAGCCACTGCATGCAGTACTGATCCACAACCCGGATAAAATGGCAGGGTTTGGTCAGGAATCGATTCCGGCGTAAAAAAAAAAAAAAAACCTGTGCCAAATTGTGTGCAGATTTGATGGTCCGCTGTCTCGACCCTCTTGACGTGAGCAGCGGAATGTAAGTAGGTAGGATAACAGGAAACATGCAGCATGGCTACAAATATGCTAGTGCAGTTTATGAAACACGATACATGCTAATAAACAGAAAACATGATTCGGACAACATATAGAGTATAAATAACGCAAATATGTTTTTTATCTAGTCTCAAATGTATCGTTAAAGGTCCTTCATGGTAACAGCTGACATGTAGAACACATGCTGGATCAGTACACAGTCTGTCCAAGATTTTAATGGCATCTTGTAAAGTGTGATGAGTCAAAATCGTAACCTAGAGCTGAAATCACATCTGCGCAACACAACATTTGTGCTGCATTGTGCAGCTGTTAAACAGATGTGTGCGCCGACTGAGCACTCGTTGTGAGTTTACTGTACAGGAAACGAAATGAATGGAGCAGAAGCACTTTTGAGTATTACATTTTTATTTAAATGATTGGTGTCTGTGGAGCATTAACATGTTGCAAAGTAAAAATGTCATGGGTCCAGCAGTGACCTCCTCGAGATTACTTTCATACAATCGCACTTAAAGGCCTGGATACACTTCACCACCGTCGTGTTTCACACACACACCACTTTCCTTTCTTTCTTTCTTTTTCGTTCTGTCAGTAGTTAATAAATCTGATCACCGGTCTGAGATCTCCGCTGCCTTCCATGTGGACTGTATGTAAGTGGCAGTAAAAACATGTCGTCAGACTGACATGTAGATTGAACTCGCAGACGATTGCCTAATCAGTGCATCAAACTCAAGTGCTTTAAAAGTTCTCAGTTATTTGTATTATGCGTCTGTGTATCCAGGCTCTTAACTGCACTCCAGACATTTTTCGAAAACCTCATCAGACAAACAAGAAAACCCCAAAAAACAAACAGGAACATGAGCGAAGCGCGTTCGTAGTCCTTTCAGAAAGCCAGACGGCGAGACCGTTTGTACTCGCGCCGGCTTTTACCTCCGCTCCAGTTTTTATCGTACAAAAAGGAACATTTTTGTTAAAAAAAAAAAAAAAAACACAAAAGAAATATCTTCCATAAACAGAAAGAAGTGCATATAAACAAGGCTGAATGGACTTTTTTTTTTTTTTTTTTTAATGTCCTCTTTAAACTTTGACACACCTGCATGAGGCCGTACAGTCCTACGGGACAGAGTGGAGCATGATGAGATGAAGGAAGAAAACATTCAGTACATTACACACACACACACGCACACATTCGATGCAGTCTTCATTTTGAAAAAAAAAAAAAATGACTGTTACATAATGAGCTGGAGTAAAAAGCATATATAGTAAATAATCCATCAAAGCAATGCGTTCAATCACATCCGACTTCTGAAAATGACCTTTACAGGGGTTGAAGTGGTTTCAGATAGGCAGTTTTACATCATACGCATGCAACAAACGGCGAAGCTACAAACCTCGTTCGCTTTTCCCTTTTTCCTCTACCTTCTTCACTAAACCTCCACGGCCTTCCATAAGTGCGTCTGTGCCAGTGAAATGGCGTGCGGTGTTATGCGTGCTCAGGATGTAGGTGTTTTTTAATACTTTCGTTTGGTACTCGAGGGCCACGAAGCCGCTCTGGTCGCCTCGTGGTTTCGTTATGAAGTGCGACAAGTGGATTGTCAAATCAGGAAAGGAGTTTCGCGCTTTGCCGGATCAGAGCAGCCAAACGCACAGCGCTTGGACCAAAATCACAGCCGTCAGAAAGGACTGGACGTTCCAAAACCATGGTAAACACCGATCCCCCCCCCCCCCCCTTTTTAAATGTTTATTTTAGATGCCTTCTCATTTGTGTATTCATTAATACAAAAATAGGCTTCGCCGTAGAAAACAAAAAAAAAACGAAATAAAAAAACAAAAAGAGCAGTACAGTCTCATGTTTATTTTTCTTGTTTTTTTTTCTTTTTAGTTTTTTTACATAAAAGGCCTCAGAAGTCAAATTTGTTGCAACATTAAGATAACTCGATCCAAACTAAATTGCTTTCAGCCATGAGGCAGAAGTGTATGAATGAAGGCAAGCGGGGGAGAAAAAAAAAAAAAAAAACCCAACCCAACCCAACCCAAAGACCTTCTGTTTATTTGCAATCCTTCACCGGTGTTCGTATGTAAGAGAGATTTGAATGTCAGATGCTCCATCCGTTTCACGTGCTCAAATCTAAATCAAACATGATTAGCTCGGTGCCGATTAGAATCACGATATGAACACGCTAGTAATCCGGAACCGATTTAACAGAATAGTGTTTAGCCGTTTATTTCTAACTAATACCTAAAGCCTGGACGGAACTGCCGATCGTCTGCGTACATCACCTCCATCACAGTGACAAAACGCAGCCAAGCAACGAAACCAGACAAGAGCTTTAAAACAAAAGAAAAAAACCAAACGTGTGCAAAACAAACTGTAAGAGATGAAAATGCGGCGATTAATGAGACAGTACAGCTGATTTTATTTCAATTAGCATTACCATAAATTCTGATAAGATCAAATATTAAACTTCATGAAGTGTAAACAGTAATGCATGACAAGACGGGGAAAAAAAAAAAGAAAGTCAACATCAGTCAAGGTTTTATTTTTGTGTGTTTTTTTTTTTTTTTTTGTATGTATGTATAAACACTGTACATAAATTATTTTCTCTGAGACTAATATTGATGTACGGATAAGTGGATTTTTTTTTTCAAGTTAAAAAAAAAAATCCATAAAGATACTCTCACATCTCTTGTCAAAAGACAGGCCAGGTATGATATATAATTTTTTTTTTTCATTTTGTTTTGCTCTCTACTCTACATCCGCCAGCTGGTTCAGCAATGACATTGAACACGCAGACTCGACTGAATACTTGAATCGTAACAACGTCCTTAAAAGAAAGCGAAGCAGGAAAGAATCGCGCGCCGTTTCAGTTCTGTGTACGGCTGTACTGTACGTCTCGCTATCCGAAAAATCCACAAAACATTATTACTTTTTTTTTTTTTACCGATAGCAAGAAGAACTTTCAGAGTGAGAGATGCGACCCAGAGGCTCTGTACACGTTAGTCCGTTAGCCAAGTGCAGTGGTTTTGTAAACACGCTCCTTATTTTCTTCCTTTTTTTATTCCATTATGTGTACCACCTTTAAGAATTTTATACAAAAAGAAAAAGCACAAAAAAAGATTCAGATTGAAGAGTTTTTAAAAATGTTTTAATCGAGTCCTTCTGAGAGGGTTTGCTTATCTGCCCAATGCTGCAGCGTGACGTTTACGGAGCTCGTCTCAGGGTTTTTGTACACGGTAACATAGAGAGGCAGCGTCTGTCTACCCTGTGTTTAGGGGGCGGGGGCTATTAGTGAGTATATTCGGTATAGAGAGGGGTATTTGGGCAAGAGAGTGTGAGGCAACTGAGGCGGTACTGAGCGCTTGAGTCAGTTCTTCTCTTCTTTTCGCTCTTCAGTCTGAGAAAACTGTCAGCTAAGTAACAGTCTGTTACCTCCAGCTCCATCTAGAGTTTTTTATTTTATTTTAAAAAACGTTCTTATCGAGTGCTTTCGGGAAAGAGTTCGTTTCGATGCTGCAGAGGGAGAGACATGTCGGTTACGGAGCTCATCTCATGTCTTTTCTACGTGGTAAACGAGAGAGGCAGCTAGGCACAGTGCAGTCTGTTGGTACTTCTTCCCAGCTAAAGCATCGCCCTGCAGTCGGTTGTTACCTCTTCCCAATCTCGCTCTGCCTCAAGAACTGGATGTTGTTGGCGCTGTCAGCTAGTTCGGGGTACTGCTCTACAGAGAGCACGTAGTAGCCATCGTAGCCCAGAACCTTTCCTGAGCTCAGTAGTTGCCGTTTCTCACCTTCGGTCCAGAGCCTGGCACCTTCCTCGCCCTCTCGGACCCTTTGCTGCTCTCGTTGCCAGGCGCTTGCTAGTGCTCTTTGTCGGGCCTGCTCCAGCACCCGTGCCTTTTCCTCATCGAGTGTCATGCCATAGCGGACATGCAGGGCAAGTGAGCCGTACTGGAGCTCGACGTCTGCGAATCGGCGCGTACGCCCGTTCACCACCGTGGTCGACTGAGACACGGTCACGTTCACACCGTTCTCCAAGCTGCGGCGCCCGCTCGTCAGCCGCAAGGCCCCGAGGTCACTTTCGGGAAGGCTCGTCTTGATGAAGTAATGCGTATCGCGACCCTCGATCGTGAAGTGCAGGTCTTCCAAGTAGAAGGCATTGTTCAGCACAGCTGCCACCTTGATGCAGTCTTCGTTGGCGATGTTCAGAGCGTTCGTTGCCACCTGGCCTTTGCTGGTGATTGCGAGCATCACGCCTTTCCCAATTAATGACTTAACAGTGGCGAACCACAGCCAGGGTTTATCCCGTGCAGAGCGGCGCCGGCTAAACTGAATCTCTGGCATCCTCTCGAAAGATAAGAACGCCTTGGCCTGACGCGTCACTTCCTCTTGGACGCCTGAGATGGCCTGCAAGGGACAAGAAAAGAAAACTCTTACATATGAAGAGGACAGAATCTGACAAGAGTTTTACATAATAGCAGCCTGAAGTGGATTATGTAAAAGTACAAACGAAGACTCGGGCAAAATGATTTTGATTACATGTTTCACAAGAGAACAAGATCACAGGGGTTTGTGTGATCATAAGAATATTGTGTCAAAGCAAAGCAAAAACAAAAGGTATCAAAAACCTTTTGATTAGAGATTTATCAGGTTAGAATTTGGACCGCTTTTCCTGGTGTTTCCATGATGGATACCACAACGAAACCCACATACTGCATTGTTCAGTTCTTGTGATTTATCTTCCGCACGTCTCTCAAAATCTCTGCCGGTGAATCTTGAAAAAGAGACTAACAATTGCAGGTAACACGTTCTAACTATGGAGGATAGAGAATGCCAGAGTGCAAAAATGTATAAAATGTGTGGGACGGAGATCCTGGAGGGCCAAAGCACTGTTGCGTTTACACTTCTCTAAAATCATTTCAGACTTGTGAATTAACTGATGTGCAAGAGCAAAAAGAAATGAAGATGGTAAGAGATCATTACATGCTATACATACCGGAAGGTCATCCCAGAGCTGACTCTTTCTCATCTCCAGTGATGGCTGCGTGAGATCGAATTTAGGAATCGGGAAACCAGGGATGGCATTGTGAAGGTGAAAGCCAAATGTTACCAGCCAGATGTTGACATCTAGAGACAAATGAAAAAGAATTCCATTTGAGCATTCAGCCCAAATATTCACATAAGTCTCATCAGCTTAGATTTAGTCTGCCTGGACAAGATAGATAGCTAAGATACAACAACAGATGGAGGTCAAAGAAAAAAAAAAATTATACGTGTCCTTACCTGTGACATACTCTTTGACATCATGCACTTTGCTAATAGGGTTATTGTTGCGAAACATGTACAGGTTAAAGGGGGCAGGATCTTTGCCCACTCTGGTCCAGGTGCTAATATCTGGGGTGGTCCAGCGGCCAGCAGGAATGTCATAGTCTCTTTCTCCAAAGTGAAGGAGCCTTGTAAGTGGGTCGTACAATCCTCCATGGAAGCCAATTACCAACTGGAAGTCAGGGTTGGAATCAAAGTAGATCTCTCCATAAGCGGTGTACTGAACCTGTTTGAGGAGCAGCCCATTACTGCTAAAGACAGCTAGGGGAGTGCCGGTGTTGTCACAAGCAATGTAGAACTCCTCTCCGCTGCTAATCTCCATAGCAAAAAGGTGGCCTTGCAGGTCATAGTAGAGCGAGGTGATCTCCGAGCTGGAATGGTTGTAGACATGGGTGATGCGTGTAGGGTAGTTCAGATCAGCATAAAAGAACTGGAGGTGCTGACCGAGGCTATTCCGGGATGCCAGTCGCCTCCCAAGTCCATCGTATCGATACTGGATAGTCCAACCATTGGCCTTGCTGTGGACTCGTACCAGAAGGCCTTTGGAGTTGTACTCGAAGATCTCGGTGCCTCTCTGGCGCAAGAATCCGTCTTCGTCCATGCGGTACTGGACGTCACCTAGGCGGGTGATGCGATCCCGCAGGTCATAACGGAGCGGCGTGAGCCGAGCGCTGTTACCCGGGTTGAGCAAGTGAAGGTTGCCGTTGAGATCGTAGCTGTAGCGCCACATCATCTTCTCGTTCAAGTAGACGGTCTGCAGTTGGCCATCCACATCGTACTCATAGCTGTACTTGGTAGTGTTAGCAAAAGGTCCGATCTTGATCTCGCGCTTGGTGACGCGGCCCATGTTGTCATACTGTATGGTAATCCAGTACATAAGGGACCGAAAGATCTCGTACTGAATCTCCTTGATGCGGCCGTGTACATCGAAGTGCTTGGTGTACGTCATGACGGCCGTCGAGATGATCTGATTAATGTCGTAATAGATGACGCCAAACTTGCCAAACTGCTCCACTTTGCCGGAGATGTCATCGAATTGGTAGAGGTCGATGGGTAGCGGTGTCTCGTTGATGACCCCTTGCATGCTGGTGACCCGGAAGCTGTTGTCGTAAGAGTAGTCAAAGCGGGCATTGACCATGCCGTCCTCGCTAAATCGGAAGATCTGTCTGTCTACCAGGGGGCCAATCTGACGATATCGGATGGAGCAGATGAACCCTTCACTTTGCAAGTTCACTGTCTTTAGAACGCCAGATGTCTCATCGTATGTGAAACTCACACGTGTGGTGTCGTAAAGGATCTCCGAGATCTTGTTCTGCCTCCGGTACTTGTAGAGGATGCGGCGTCCGGTGCCCAGGTGTGCCACGCGGAGGAGCTGTCCGTCCTCGCTGTAATCCACAGTGACCGAGGCGTTGCTCTCAGGTGGATGATAGATGTTGCGGTAGTAGCCGATAGATCTGATGGTCTCCATGGTGTGACGTGCGACGCTAGGCATTGTAATGGCAGAGAGCCTGTCTTGCAGGTCGAAGTCGAAGATGTACTGTCGCTGGCTATGAAGAAGGAGCACCATAGACTGGAAATAAAAGGAAATAAGCAATTAATTACTCTAACGAGTGTTTAAAATGCAAAGAGCGTGTAAAGAAAGATATTAAAATGCAGTCCCAGTACCGATTTTCTCGTTTAATTGAAGTCCCTTTGAGTCCTCATTTTCTAAACGCAGCACATTTTAATACGCTCGGACGCATAATTCTGAAGTGTTCTGAAATTACTGGCCTTTGCCTCGGCACTTATCTCATAAGGTAAGCTTCGGCGAAAGTCATAATCACTTAGCGGAGCAGCAGGTAATAACCCTCTCAACATACTGTAGCGGATAAACCCGGTGGCTCTTGTGGTTGAGAAGTCCGCATGGCTTTTTTTTTTTTCACCACTACCACAAACAGAATGTTTAATAAGAGCGTGATGTATGCTAAAACCACCTACTCAGCAACTCGGCTGTGATCTGTGATCGAAAGAGGTCTCATGTTTATTCTGAGCCTGTTTGTGGGGGTTTTGATGGACAGCATAAATAGCAATGATAAATACGCGAGTCTAGCTGTTCGGCCTGCTACACAAAGCTAACAACAAAACTCCCGACATCATTTATCTTGCCGCTTTATTTATTTATTTATTTAAAAAAAAAAAAAAAAAAAGCTCCTCAATTCATGCTCTGCTGTGAAAGTGAAAAACAGCATAACAGAAACCTGCCGGGACTGTTCTCCTGTAATCATATCAAATCATATTTGGATGATGCTATTTAGCATCCTCAGGCATTCTGAGTCTTTCTGGATTTCGATTTCTTTTAAGATAAAAAAATATATATATAGAATTTTGTGCTTTTATTTTACAATTAAAAAAATCCAGGGTAATCAGGATGATCAGAACGGATAGAAACACCGCGAATCTCTCAAAAACGACTTTCTTTTATTTTTTACCTCAACATCATCCCTCTAATATAAATCCTGACTGCTGTGTGTAACGAGCGCAGCCTAATGAGCTATCGATTACGCTCTGGCTGAATTTATAGCCTGCTTCATTATGAGGCGGTGTAGTACACATATATATACTCGAAAGTCACATTTGTAGCTTTGTGGTTTGTGTGCGTGTAGTTCAGCTAAGAGGAAGCGATAATTATATATATTATATACTGTATATATAAAAATAAATCATAAACAATAAAATAAAATAGTGGAATTAATTATTTTGAATGAATGTAGGACACAGAAGGAATGGTGAAAGGAGAGAAAAAAGGCATAGGAATCTATTTAATAGAATTTAAACAAAATTAGAAATAAATGATAAAAATCACACTATATTTTCACGTGATTGGATAAGAGATTCAGGGGAAATTAGTTATTATATTTTTATATTTTTTTATATGTGATTTTTTTTGTGTGAAATTTATCCTTGGGACGAAAAGAAATACTAATAAAATTTCATAAATACATTTTATACACACACACTTCTGTTTAGTCAAGTAAAATAATAAAAAAGTAAAGTTTGAACTGTTGAACTTTCTCAAGTTTTCAGGAACTTATCCCCTTCCCATCTTCTCTGTTCTTTCTCTCTTTGGCCTTTAAACCCTGACTTTTCCCTCGAGCCGTATTCTTTTTTAGAAACCCGTAATTCGTTCTTTACAGGACTCCTAAAGCCATCCTCCACACAAACATTCTTTTATTTCTTCTTCTTTTTCTTCCTCCTCCTCTCCTTCTCTCCACGGCAAACAACAGATCCACAAAGTCCCAATAATTCAAAGGGAAATTCACAAACCCGCATTACGTCCAGGTCTTTGTCCTCGCTCTTTTTCCTTTGCGCTGCTATTTTGGGATCTTGGCACAGGGCTATTAGTGTGTCCTTTGAATCCTTCGAGGGAAATTAAGAAGTCAGTGCCTCTGATAAATCTCCAGCTGAGCACCGCGTTCACACCGAGCTCCAGTCAAAGCTCAGCTGGAGCCTGCTGACTACAAACGAGTGTGTTCCTGAACTTACATGACCCAGCGTCAACTTCAAGCATAAACTTTATGGGCACTAGAAGGTCACTGATCACACTTTCTCCTCCATGATGCGGGACTTTCCCAGCTAGAGCTTTCTGCTGCTTCTGCTTTCATTTCACACTGATACACCTTCAGTGCAGTATTCAGGTTTAACCTGCAGTCCCATAGGCACTATTATTATTATTATTATTATTAGTAGTAGTAGTAGTAGCAGTATAATTATTGTTAATAATAATATTTTTATTGACGCTGTTATTATGAATATTGTTATTAAATTCAGAGCTTTTGGTTTTACCATATTTAATTTTTTGTCGTATTAATAAACTTATAATTAAGAATGATTAAAATCTCTCCAGTGTTCAAACCTACAGGATATTTTCCTAAATTCTTAACAGCATAAACCTTTCAGTATTGCCTTATAATCATTTACCATTTTTAAAATTAATGTGCTGATCATCACATAATTCAATTGATTTATTTTTCATATTTACGTTTCCTTCTTGAACTCCTCACCTTGTCCAGGTAAGTATAGCTCCATGACTTTCCATCAGCAAAGGTTCTGGAGATGATGCGTCCCTGGCTGTCGTATTCCACCCTCTCTGCAGTCGCCCCTCGCTGGATGCTCGTCACCTGGCCGCTGCTCGAGTACGTCAGGTTCACTGACATGAGTTTACTGCTGGGAACCCAGAGCGCAGGGTGACCCGCCGCGTCGTACACGATCTTCAGCAGGAATTTACGATGGTCGTCGTAAATCTTCTCTGTCTTCAGAGTGCGGTCGTAATCCACAGACAGCAGGTTCCTCCCGTTTACCTTTTACACCGAATAAAATTACAACGGATAGGAATTAATCAAAGATAATAATAATAAAAAAAATTGCATTCATGATCATTTAGTATAGTTTATATTTGCATTTTGAGGTTTTTTTTATTTGACTAAATTACATTAGATCAAACCCTGCGCTGGGATACAAATAAATAATACCACAATCTACATTACATACAGAACATGTTTTTCAAAAGACTATATCAAGTGAATATATACTTGGTAGGATATACAGTGAAAAAATCTTAAATGTAGATAAATTTATCTACACTTTCTTAAAATAAGATTAAAACAGACCAAATGTAAGACTATTGTACTGATTTCTGAAATTCTATTAAAATGATCAACATTTTAAGTATATAAAAAAAAATGTAAGTATATAAAAAAACGAACATTTTAAGCAAAAAAAAATTTTTTCCTATTGGCAGATTTGTCTAGTTTTTGGAATTTATTTCTTAAACGAAGCAAAATTTACTGCCAATAGAACGAGTCATTTTTACTTAGAATTTTAGTAACATTTGACTAGAAATAAGCCCAATAGTCTCATATTTGGTTTGTTGTAAACGTATTTTAAGAAATTATTTGGCTAGATTCAGGAATATTTCATGTGCTAAGCTGTCGGTTTTGTAGCGCATTGCAGCAAAAACAAACTAACCTTCACACCAGATAATAAACTTTAAAAGCCTTTTGAATTTCCACAGGAAGCTAAATACGTCTCTTTTCACTTGTCATAAACGAGCGAATGTCTAAGCGCTTACAGGAATTGTTTCTGTTTTATCAACACTAAGAGTCGAGAACTAAAAGTGAGACGGGTTGTTTTGTTCTCAGTTCTGTGAAACATCCTTGAAGTAAATATCCTGCTGGTTTCATCAAGTCAAGTGAGAAGACATGCACGGAGTCTATTATTCAGGGGGATGAGTAGATGATGCACGGTGCAGTTGGGTGTCTGCTCACCCTCAGCTTGCGTCCAAACACTATGACCTTGCCCCTGGTCTGCTCTTTCCTGAACCTCCACTCCACAAGGTTCTGGCCATTTTCTCCAGGGAGGCTCATGTTCCTCCGGGCCACCGTAGGGTTCGCTGCGCCCGCCAGGATGTGGGGTTCGGTCTGGTAGTGGGAGTCCATGCCGTTGGCGTAAATGACCCTCAGAGAGCTGTCATAACCCACCTGATAGCTGTTCCTCAACTGATCTGTAAGATTACATTAGAATGTAATCAGTGCACCACATTTACTCCATCTTTCATTCGATAACAGAAATCTTATGTTCTCAAACGGATACAAACTGTTCGATTACCTTGTACGAGTGTGTAGAACGAGTCGATGGAGGAGAGGTTCGTGGTAATGCTGACATCGTCGTCTCTTCCGGAGGTCTCGATGTCCACTGTGAGCGCTCGGTCCATCTCCTCGATCAGGCTGGTGATGACTCCTGTAGGGAAGGTGACGTTTGTCAGCCTTCCCTCGCTGTCATAGCTGAAGAATCAACACACAAACAACAAAATGTTGAACGAATCTAACGATTCACAACAAATCACTAATCACAGTGATACTAAAAAACAATGATTGGTCCACAGTGGTGATCAGTGATTAGTTGAACAATTTGTTGTCCAGTGATTAGTTGTTTGGTCAATTGGTACAGTAGTGAACAAATCATTTATCACCAGTGTTCCCATTGACCAATCACTGATCACCATTGCTCCAATCGACCAATCACTGATCACCATTGCTCATATTGACCAATCACTGATCCCCATTGTTTCCATTGACCAATCATTTATCACCATTGTTTCCATTGACCAATTACTGATCACCACTGATACCAATCACTATAAAAACATTGTTCCCACTGATGGTTTCCCACAATTATTGAACCCCATTGTTCATGCCTAATCAATAGTTACTATTGCTCCCACTGACCAATCACTGATCACCATTGTCTCAACTGACCAATCACTAAACGCCATTGTTCACACCGACCAATCACTAATCGCCATATTTCCCAGTGACCAATAATTCATTACCATTGTTCACATTTACCAATAACTGGTTACCATTGTTCCGGATAGTCACTGATCACTATTGAGCCCATTGACCAATCACTGATCGCCATTTTTTTCTGACAACCAATAACTAATCACCATTGTTTTCAATGACCTTTCACCAAACACCACTGATGGGCGCTGATGACCAATCACTGATCACGGTTGCTCCCATTGCCCAATAATTGGACAGCACTGTTCCCTGCTCACCATCGATCAATAAACTCCGTTCTTACAATCAAGTGTCTTCAGGAAAACGTTCTACTTCAAGTAACACCTTTTAGTATGCAAATGAACAAGATGCCTCGATTAATATGCAGATTAGTCCATGATGTTGTGTGTTGACTTTCAACAACTTTTTACTTTTTATTACCTTCTTTCCCCTGATAAGAATTGCTGGTCTGTACATGTAGTTTATCCCCTCTCTACTTGTCAGGTGTCAGATTTTAAAATAAAACAGAACAGATTTTATTCTCTGTTTAAAAAAAAAAAAAAAAAAAAAACATTACGCTTAACTAAACATTTCTGACTGACTTTATTTAACTCGACTCCTCTACTCCAGATCGTCCATTTGGTTCCTGTTAGAGTGTTCTGTCGTACACACTGATGTGTGTGTGTGTGTGTGTGTGTGTGTGCATGCGTATGATTAATGCGTGAATGTTTTTTATTTTTTTATTTTTTAGTTGATACGCTCTTGCACGTGTGTTGCGTGTGTGTTGGCTGATGTGCTGAGTGAAATTCCTGCATGTCCTCTGCAGTGTATAATAAATCCTGCTGTTGAAAGATGAAGCACCATTAAAAATGAGATTAGTTTTATAACCCAGAGCTAGCCAGAAAGCGCCGTCTGTCAGTGACAGGTCTAATCTAATTCTACGCACATACACATGTGCGCTTAAACACACACACACACACACACACATGCATGTGCACGCAGCATGTTCATATTAGACCAGATGAACACACTTCACGTATCCTTGGCAAGGTGGCGCATTCACTACCATGTCTTTTTTTTCCCCCCTTTCTTTCTCTTTCCTTTCTTTCTTTTTCTTTCCTCATGGTGTGCATGTTGAGATCAAATCACAGATTTCTTTTTTTTTTTTTCTCCCTGTGAAGCCGCTCTGAAGCTGAATGCGCTGAAACGAAGACCGAGCCATTTTAACAGCACGCCCCATGACGGTAGCGTTGCCTAATACGCATCAGATGGGATCACAGAGTTTCCGAGCGTTGCAAGGATGAAAAATATCACACCGAAGCGTCCATTAAAGACCATCGAGACCAAGCAGACACAAACCTCTTAAGCTCCGAGGCAGACACTGATCAGCACTGATACGGGACTCGAGCACAGATGTTTTTATGTTCTGGGGAAGTCTCGCTTTCCAGAAAAACACCCCGTCCTCTAATACATATTCTAAGTGTTCCCTCGCTCGCTCTCTCTCTCTCTTTCTCTCTGTAAAGTAACAGCAGCACATGAAGCATATAAATCCATGTCATGGTAATGCAGATGGAAAGAGCAGACCAGATTCAGATCATTTTACACGCGCTCTGAAGCGTCCCCGCGTCTTTCTTTATGACCGACGGAGTTTATTTCCAAAGGCTACACACGCATTACAAGCTCCATCGCGCAATCCTGTATTTCCTTTTTCTTTTTTCTTTTCTTTTATTATTTATTTATTTCTTTTTGCTCATATCGAACATATCCATCTTGATTGTATATACACCCCGAAAATAGTTCTGAAGTGTACTCTAAATGTAATTTATACAGTCGTATTTCCAAATGCGGATTATGTTTGCAGGCAGTAGATATTATTCACTGCTAACGGTTTATTAATGCTCACTAGAATGCTGTTACAGCAGAACAGAACAGAAGACGCACACACCAGCGTACACGACAGGACACTCGCCGCTTCCTTTCCGACAGTCCGCGTGCCGTTCTTCTATTTAGTCTTAGAATATAAGTGGAGTAAATATACCCAGAGATTGATGATTAAATTTATACACCAAAATGGCTCATTAGGATGATTATTGGTTTATTCCACTTTTCAGCTTGTTTATAAATGAAATGTTTTGGACTGATGGACAAAGAGCTGGGAATCTTGAAACCTCTAGAAATATAGAATCCAGTCTAGTTGAAAGAGAAGATTATTAAGCATCAGCGGAGTCAGGACGAAGTCCACCTGGGATCTCCTCAAAACAACCCTTTCATTCTGTACCTGCGTGTAGTTGATGCTGGTACAGAGAGTAAAAAAGCATGAATTTTGGCAAACAGTTCAGATCGGAAGGTTGGGGGTTTAAAATCATTTGCTGTACAAATAATAGAATCTTAATCTGAAAGAGTTGTTGCGCTTAAAGGGTGACCATAATGCAAAAACCTACTTTGTAGTAAAACATTCTCTCTGCTTTTTTGTTTTCGGCAACAATCCGAATAGATTGTTTTCCCCCCTGACCCTGACGTGACCTCATATAAGAAGTGCCCCTGTCCTGGCTCGTTGAGGGGCGTGGCTCAAGAGTAGCAGAGACTGAAACGGCGTGTTCGGAGGCGGAGAGAAATAACGCGAGTTTGAGTTACGAGGTCAAATATTACATCGTGCCAACATGGGACCTTTAAAGCAGCTAAAGAGAAGAAAGTATTAATAGCGTAATCGCTACTAGCGCAAAAAAGTAAGACTTTCTGGTGGTGCAGGGATTTTCTGATAGATGTTATGGGGGTGTGTTTATTACTTCCTCAGTCGTGGACTGACTGTTTCCTGTTTATGATGGATCGCGTTTCTGATGAGCTGCTGATGAAATAGCAGCGCAACAAAAGGTGTGAGTTATAATCACTACGCACTAGTAGATACAGTATGATGGACTTGGTGTGTGTGTGTGGTGTGACTGAAATTCTTCTACACAGCGTCCGCACTAAATTAAATCTCCACACATGATTCGAGACTTGCAGGGTGTTTTTCCGGCAGAGCGCCGGAGATCTCCTCGGAGCCGGGGCCGTGTCGGTTTCCCAGGTGCGAGTTGTCATTTCTCGAGCCGGTTGTTTCCGAGGCAGGAGAACCGTGAGCGAGAGGTGTGCCTTAAACCGCTTTGGAAACGAGCCAGACTCTGATCTGAGCATCCTCATTCGTGTCATAACCGTCGGAAATGTCTTCAATCAAGGGCGCTTCTGCATCCACACGGTTTGGTCTTGTACGACTAAATCAAATCGCTTCCAGCTGATAAAGTGAACACAGCCTACACAAAACTCCACACACATTTCCATCACCTGAGATTGAGCTGGAGTGATGAAAAACAAGCGGCAGCAGCAGCGTTTTCTCAGATCAAATCCAAACGGCGTAAACCTAGCGGACCGTCTCGCTGGCCGGGCGTCAAGAAGCGCAGAGAAATAATCAGTAGCTCTGCTAAAGTCTACATATGTTATGCTCTTTTATATATTACAAATAAAATATACCTACAGCTTTTATTAATATTTAAAATGAAACATTAACATTTTTTTAAGAGTCTGTCGATGCTTATCTTGCAAATCTCTTAACGTCGTACGTGTGATGTTTAATTTCTCAACTTGTTTTTTTTATTTTTTATATAGTTTTTATTAATGTTTGAAACTCTTGGGCTTCTTAATATTTAATGCAAAATGTTCACACTTTTAAGAGACTTCTTAATCTCTTTTAATTTTTCATTCTTATACTAAACCTGATATGTTTTCATTGCCGAAACTCTATTTTTATGAATATTTCACACGACGTTTCACCTGCATGTGCTGATGTTCTACTAGGAATTTTGTGCATAAAGATTTTAGTTTTTTATTAAAGTTTCAAGATCAAATTCTTAACTTTTTTGGAGATACATGTTTTTGGTATTTTTATGTTTTTGGAATTTTTTTTAAGTCATGCAATAGGTAAAGAAAACTTTATTTAAAACAATTTATTTAGACTTTAGTTTGTGTATGTTACACTTTAGCATAACAACAGTTTATGGAGTTGTGGAGTTTGTTGTTCCACTCTAATTGTTCCCAACAATTACAATGTATTTAATTTATTCACGATTTACATTTTAACAGTTTAGACTTTATTATACAGTTTATATTAAAAAAAAAAAATTATACTATGCCTGATATGATTATTATAATTTTTTCAATTCTTGCAGCCAAAATTCCTTCCTTAAGCGATCTTATAAATCTGTTCATTATCTTTGTCTCAGTTGATGCGGCTCGTGTGCTGTACTGGACATGACCTTGACTTTGAGCTGCTACTACAGAAACAGTAACGTATTAGAAGTAAAATACTAACATTAACGTTCAGCTGGAACAACCTGCACCGTTATACGGAAATAAACGCTCACGTTCTGACCAATTAGATCCGAGTATTCAGCCATGATGTGGTGTGTGTGTGTGTGTGTGTGTATTTTATTATTTAAGTGATTAATTTTCATTTTGTCTTCATTTCATTTAATGAAAAAAGTATTTAATTTTATTGTAATATTTGTTTGGAATGTTCTAGATGACAATTTAGATTTAAAGTCACATCACATTTTACACAGGATTAAATAAAAATGTATCTTTTAGCTTTTGTTCATATTTAACATTTTAATTTAAAGTCTGTTCTGCTGACAATTCTTTTTTTTTTTTTGTTTCAAATTTTTTTTTTTTGTTAAAGTATACTTTTTAAAAATTATTTTCATTATGCTCCATTTTGCTTTACCAAACTGAATATTATAAAATGAATATTATAAAAACTTGAACTTAAACTTTCACCTGCACCAGGTTGTGTTCAAGGCGCCTTCTAAATGTTCTAGCGGGTGTGAGTGTGTCAAGAGGTGTGTTAGTGGAACGGCAGCGCGACTCACTCGTAGAAGGTCGTCCAGCCGATCTGGGTGCTCTTGGTGGCGAGCAGCCCGCTGTTGCCGTGGTAGGTGAAGAGCGTGAGCTCCTGTCCCTGTGCCGTTAGCGTCTTCAGGCCGCCGTTGGTGCTGATGGTGATCCAGATCACCTGGTTGTCGGGGGCGACGAGGCGCACGGGCATGCGGTTGGGGTCCCGACGGATGCGCAGCGTGTTGCCGTTGCCGTCGGTGACGGCGGTGACGTCGCCCTCGTTGCTGTAGCTGAAGTTGTACATGTAGTCCCCGGTGACGAGGCTCAAGGTGTGCTGGTGCGTGCCATTCACATCGAAAATGTAGAGCTCCTGCGCCGCTGGAGAGGCCACTTCATGAAACCCGGACGACGCCAGAGGAGGACGGTTGCGCGAGATGGCTCGGATACGAATGTTGCCCAGATCGGCGACGTAAAGGGTTCCATCAGGAGAGACGACCAGCGAGGACGGGGCGTTTAACCTAGCGTCTTTAGCGTAGCCATCTCCCGTGAGGTAGCAGTCACAGTTGGCGTCGTTTTTGCAGTCGCACTCGGATGGCGCCCCCGCCAGGTGCGTGATCTCTCCGTCTGTGCTCACCTGCCGTACCCGGTTGATCTTCTTCTCGTCGCTCTCGGCGATGTACAGCACGCCGCTGAAGGACACGGCGATGGCCGTGGCGCCCTCCAGGGTGGTCTGGATGGCACGTTTTCCCAAAGCGTACTCGATGCCCGGAACCTGACAGTGCATGGGGCGTCCCGCTACGATCCGCACCTGCCGGTTCTCCGTGATCTGAAGAACGACGTTGTTGTCGAGCACATAAATCGAGTTATCCATGGGGTTGATGGCCAAGTCTGTTGGCCACTCCAAACGCACCTGCGGCGAAATGAGATGCAGCACAGATGTCAGAGACACGCAATACGAATATAAAACACACACACGTGCACACACATACACACACTTTGAATACTTTTGTAACTTTTGTGTCGGTAAGTAGTTGAGTTGGAGAAACTTTCAGCCGAACTGATCATTTCTGGGGAAAAAAAAAGTCACAACTTGCGGCACAGCGAAGACGCGCACATACAGTAAATACGGGTTTTGGATGTGCCGCTGCGAGAAGGACGTTACCACGAGGACACATTTCTCACACCGGAGGAGCCGATGGTGCGAGCGACACAAAGGATACGAACAGATTACATGAAATGATTTCACACTGCCTGTGTGTTCACTTCAAGTCTCCCCACTTGCTGAAGGAAAAAGTTCGATATTGAGTGCACGTTTTAATTCCTCTCGTCCCTGCGTCTCTCTCTCTCTCTCTCCCTCTGAGGCTGACGCGTCACTCTGACACTGATGAAGAAGAATCCTTTACTTTGGAGCTCTAATACGATGCGGGACCGTGCTTTATTTCGTTCGGCTGTCACCGGGTCATTTATTTTGTGCCAGAGGGGATAAACAACAACAAAAACAACAACAACAAGAACAAGACGCCAAAGCAAAATCTTGAGCGTTGGGTATCGAAGCAGATCCTTTTTAACGAGGATTTTATGGCGCTTTCGCCACTAATAGTCTGTTTGCCGAGACGGAATCAGAGTGAAATTTCTTCTGAGTCGTTTGCTGGTTGGTTTCATTCTGTTTGTAGTTAAACGAATAAAAAGGGCAGTAAAGGGCTGGAAACATCCTTGTAGAACTCTTTCAACCAATTAGAACCATGTGCGGAGAAACACAAAAATCACCCGGGCACAGAAAACACACAGTTGTTGCTAAACACATGATTAGATAATGAAGGTTTGTGTCACGTCCAGTGGTGATTATTATTATTATTATTACTTTTTTATTTTTTGTTCATTCATTCATTATTTAACACAGCTCACATCTACACCACTGGCACATCTGAGTCACAACAGAGTCGGATTAAAACCCTGACAGTAACACCAGTGAGGTTATTCATCATCTACTGCCAGTCTGGCTGGCATATACAGTACCAGGAGTTCCAGGTGTATTATGGGTACAATATGTAAAAAAAAACTGTCAAAAAGTCTTGATCTCCCCTCGATATACGTCTTTATATTCAATTCGATTCAATTCAATGGATTTCTTTAACAATTAAATTACAGAACTGGGAGCGAATGTTTTACTGCGACAGGCTGCAAAGCGCCTAAAGATACAGTACAAGTGTATTTATTTATTATTATTATTATTATTGATTTATTGGTTTATGTAACAACCTCGGCAGCGACCTCATTTCCCCTCTCGTCAGTTCCAGCCACTCAGCATCAGCAGTATATAATCACCTCCTGATCAACTGTCCTCATCTGCACGTTTCTCACTGGTTCATGCTTTAGGTCAGATGTGTTTTATGCGTAAGTGATTCATACTGTAGGTCACTGTGTGGTTTAACAAACAAAACACATTCCTGTGAAACGGCTTCAGTAAGCCTGGAGAACTCTTCCTCAAGACTACAATAAGGTCCGGCTCTTTGGAAGCAAAATATGAAGAATATTGCGCAGGACGTATGCGTGATGAGCGGCTGTGTTACCAGCCGAGTCGTATACAGAATTAAGCCTCTGCACACTATTAGAGGATTTGGAATGAAGTTTTTTTTTACAGGGTTCGGCAGCCAATCGGGAGGCTCAAGCGTGATTAAGAGAGTGTGTAAGGGACATGAGCGATGAGTGTGCTTGCACATCTGCTTCTGTTTCCTCTGTTTGAACGTGTGAAGACGTACACAGTTAAGAACAGAGAACGATTCTCGTCAGTAATTTTAACAACCGAGTGTTTAAGACGGAGGAACAGCTGCACGGTTTAAATCACAATTAGCCCAAAGTACGGCTGTGATGAGAATCAAGCTGAACGTCCTTTCACTTACAATTAACACCAGAGGGTTTTGTAATGACACTCATCTCTCTCTCTCTCTCCGTTTGTCTGTCTCTCTCTCTCTCTCTCTCTCTCTGTCTCTCTCTCTCTGTCTCTCTCTCTCCGTATCTCTGTCTCTCTCTCTCTCTCTGTATCTCTCTCACACTGTCTGTCTGTATCGCTGTCTCTCTCTCTCTGTCTGTCTCTTTCTCTCTGTCTCTCTCTCTCTGTCTGTCTCTTTCTCTCTGTCTCTCTCTCTCTGTCTGTCTCTTTCTCTCTGTCTCTCTCTCTCTGTCTGTCTCTCTCGTCTGTTTTTTCTTAACAATTTTGTTCTATTATTTTTCTGCACTTAGACTTTTTCTCTCTCCTTTGCAGTCTCACACTTCACATCACCCTCTGTACAGCTCTTCCTCTCTGTCTTTATGCTTGGTCCCTCTCTTCTTCTCTTTATCGTCTCATTATTCCACTAACTATACTGTATGTTCTACACTCTCATTATGTTGTTTCTTTTTAATTTCACACTTTTCTTTGCTCTCTCTCTCTCTCTCTCTCTCTCACATGCCTGTCTTTGTGTCTTTATTAACTAGTCAGTCTCTAATTTGCTTTTTTTGTCTGTACTTGTATTATTGTCTCCCCCTTTCTTTTTGTCTCTCTATCTCTCTCTCATGTGTCTCTACCTCTCATTTACTTTTTGTTTCCTTCTTGTTCTTTTTCTGTACTTATATTATTCTCTCTATCTCTCTCTCCTTTTTTCACTCTCACACTTCACATCACCTTCTCTACATCTCTTCCTCTTAATTTTAATGCTTGTTCCCTTCTCTTCTTCTCTTTATCATCTCATTATCCCTCTAACTAAATGCTCGATACTCTCACAATGTTGTCTCTCCTTAGGTTTATCTCTCTCTCTCTCGCTCTCTCTCTCTCTGGTGTCTTGCCAATTTTGCTGACTTTCTCCTGTCTATCCTTTCCCTGTCTTCCTTTTTTTCAGTGATATGACCTATAAAAAGTTGAAGGCAGGTGAGAGCGGGACGGGCGAGAGCAGGTGCAGGAGGTGGAGAGTGAGAATGGAGAGCTGGGGGAGAAGGTGCTGCTAGCGGCAGGAGAGCAGGGCGGGTGTGAGAACATCTACAGCATGAAGAAAGCTACTGGGGGTGTTTCTGAAAACTTCATGTGTGCTAATTGAAAGTGGAATATGGTTAAAAGGTGTCATGACACAGATCGATCTGTCCCTGAGACGCGAGGCGTCATTTCAAATGTGCCACCGTTCACCAGGTCCATGAGGAGGATCCTGCGCTTGTGGAAAAAACGCAGTGGTGAAACATGTCCTGGAGTTAAGTGTAGGGACAGGAAGGTGAAAGAAGGATCAAGTGTGTGTGAGCCAACTGAAAGCCCGAGGCTCTTCGAGTGTCCTAATGCCAAGATGGTGAAGGTCCAGAGTGCAGATCTTGCCTGTGGAGGACGGAGAGATCAGCTCAGATAAGCCAAGCTCTTCAGACCGTACAGAAAGTGCAGGGAACAGACGGAGGTCCGAACGCCGCAGCACGGATCAGACGCTTCATAATCCCGACTGAAGCCGAGCGCTGCGTCTCACACTCCAGTTATTTCTCAGATAAATCTGATAAAAGTGAAAGTGCTCTCACCAAGGAGAAGAGCCAGGCTCAGAGCATGGACAGAAGCTACAACAAAGACTTTTCTTCAATCTGTTCCAGACTTTCATGTTCACATTTCTGTTTGCTCAGAGACGTGGACTAAAGTGGAAGGCGTTTGGGTTTTTGTTTGGGGAGTCAGTGAAGTGTGTGTGTGTGTGAGGGGTGTCAAAGGGGTACTTAAAAAAAAAAATCTAAATACAATGAACTGAGGAATTAAAGCAATCCCGTAGTCCCTCTCTCTGCCTCTCTCTCCTGTCTTCCTTTCCTCTTTTTCTCTTTGTTCTTCTCTCTCATACGTGTATTCCCCATCTGTTTGTTTTCATCTCTCTCCCTCTTTCCTTTCTCTTATTCTCTCTCCATCACTGTCTGTTTTTCTCTCTCTCTCTCCCATCTTCTGTTTCTCTCTCCTCAGTCTTTATCACTGTCCGTATTTCTTACTCTCTCTCATCTTTTCTGTCTTTTCTCTCTCTCACCTCAGTTTTTTTTCTCTCTAATTCATATATTCCACTGAAATCGGATTCCTGTCTTTTTGCGTCCTTCCTTCTAACCCCCCTTTCATACAGTAGTCATTTGTTTTCTCCATTGCCCTGTTTCTGTCTCCCTGGCCCCTTCTTTTTCTCTTCTCTTCTCTTTCTCAGCCCCGCTTTGTGCTTCGTCCCTCTTTTCTCATTCATGTACTCCGCTTTGTGTCTGCTCCTTTATCTCCCCTTCCATCCAGTCATCCCCCTCTCTCTTTCACCCTGTCCCCATTATTTCCCACAGTCTTTCCCACCTCAACCTGTTCTTCTCTAATTCACATGTTACATTTATGTCCGATTCCTGTCTTTGCTTCCTCCTAATTTCCTCTCTCTCTCTCTCTCTCTCCTCTCTCCTCTCTCTCTCTCTCTCTCTCAGGAACATTAAACTCTAATGCTGCAGAAATAAAAGCTTTCTCGTCTTCTGTGCCTGCATTATAGATGATCCACTTCAGCTTCACTGCTAACACTGTCTGACCATTAACATGGGGTCAGGGTCCTCATGCTGACAGACGCTGGGGACAGAAACACACTCCGGGGGACAGATGAGGAGAGCGAGAGAGCGAGAGAGAGAACACTGTTGGGAGGAGAGAGAGCGACACAGAGGCAGGGACGTAAAGCAGGAGCGACGCAGCAGATTAGTTTATTTTTGCTCGCCAGCGATTATAAACGTTAAAGTTTTTTTATAGAATGACACTTGATATGTTTTATCCGTTTGTAGTCTCACATCATGCTGTGCCATGTTCCTCTTGAATATTGCCTGCGCTCCATGTCCACCTCTCAGCGCTAATCACCTGGTTCTGATCCGTGCTTTAACAAAGCTTCTATTCTGAAAAGCGGTAGACTTTAATGCTCCTCCAGGATCCTTAATCTGCAGATTAAACACGGCACAAGTTCACTTATCTCCTCTTTATACGCTGCTCAGCTCTCATAATCTGCTACTTATGAGGGTTTACAACGTGGAGTTCCGCCCGGCGCTCCCGACGCAGGTCTGAACCACACGCGTGCTTAAAGACGCCACGAGAGGTGCGATTCCATTGTGTGCGCCTGCTGACTTATTTCCATCAGAAGCAGGATGTGGATGTGGCGAGGTGTTGGACTGCTTGGCTGATTTACGCCCCAATCTAAACGAGCCTCACAGCAGTGCTTGGCAAAGTATACAAACTCTGTACTTCATGGAAACGTAGAGACGTCACAGGTAAAGAAATCCTTCGTTTACGTTTGTACGGAAGTAAAAGTCCCAAACTACGGTACGAACCTTTAAATGGACTCAAGTATCAAAAGCCTGTATTAGCTCACAGTAGCTTCTAAGTCAGAGTCAAAGTTTCTCTGTATCTCTCTCTGCTTTCTGAATGTCAACGTCCTGTTTTTGTCGCTGTCTGGAACTCAAACCACCTCCGCCTTCGATTTCAAACGCCCGCCGCATGACCGAGCATTTCACAGAGAGGCGCAAAAGAGTCAGCAGGTGGTGATATTACTTCTTCAACACCAAGCACACGTGTAGTGAAGTAAAAGTACAGATATCTGCTGTAGAATGTAGTGGAGTAAAACGTATCCATTAGTAAAACTATACAGTAGTAAAAAATACAGGTACATGAAAATTGTACTCGAGTACAGTACCACAGTCAATGTACTCAGTTGTCTTACACCTCTGCCTCACTGACATTTAGGCAATGCACAAAAGGAATTTATATATAAAGTACAGTATGTAAGATCTGGAGAATTTCTCATTGCTCATTAAAAAATAGTGCTTTATAAGCACATAGGAAAAAATACATTCAGTTACAATGAGTAAATAAAAAAACAACTGAAAAATGTATAGTCATAAAAACAGGTATATATCTATATAAAAAAAAGAAATAAATTAAATGTAAATTTAAAGGAAGATAAATGAGGTGCAGGTACATAAAATAAAATCACCTTAATGCAGGTCTGATGGAGTTAAACTATACAGCAAGTAGGACACAGGAAAGTTTCTCCAAAGTGTTGCAATCTCTCTCTCTCTCTCTCTCTCTCTCTCTCTCTCTCGCTCTCTCTCTTTTTTTTATAAACGATTCAGAAAAAATGTTCATACCGCTCAGTTTTTTTTTTCCTGGCGTGTTATATGAAACAATTTCATGCCAGCTATTTTTGAATGCTGAAATGGACAAGGATATATGAAGTTCATCTTAAACTATTAGATGACTGTACTGGAAATAAGACTTTACCTTCTGTCCTGCAATAAGAAACGTAAAAACATCATCCATCATTTGTCTGAAAGCTCCAAGAGACAAAACGACTGAGCTGCCAGTGTCCACCTGCGTCCCTGTCTACCAAAGCTAATCCCGTACACCATGCTCCGACGAGTTTCAGACAAAAGATGAACATGCACTCGTTGCGCAGAGTGAAGAAGCTCCTTAATTTTTTATTTTTAAATAAATTGGCTGAAAGATTTATGATTTTAGAAAGTCGAGCTTTTTCATTTTTGCATCATTTTATCCCTTTTTTTAAATCGATATTTTTTTTTCACTATCACTTGTGCGATCAGACCGGAGGTTGGAGACACGATGATGTTAAGTTGTCTGCATACATTTTTAATAAATAAAATATAGAACGATATAAAACCAGACTTGAGTCAGCAACCTGCCGATATGAGACGTACTATTCAGCAAAGCTGCTATATAAAATGTTAAACATATTTACACCACATTGCTGGTAAATTCGGCATTCAGAATGTCCATAACATGATTAATTTTCTAGAACAGGTTTCTATTAATGAGCTCCTTCTAATATGTAGCCATTTCTGTAGGAGCAGCTCATTCACATGCATGTACAGTATACGACAGAATAAACAGATTGTTAAAAATGTATAATCTGTCAGGAGACGTTAATTCAGCATTGATGAAAGGAGTCTCCAGTATCAGTGTTTCGGTAGATTAAGCTCTAAAAATAATGAATCAGAAATGTCTACACACCTGAGAAACATGAAAAGATGTGATTTTTTTTTTTTTGTCTTTGAGTGGATCTGAAAACCTTTGTTTATAGACAACACAGCCTATAGAAAACTCTGTAGAAAGATCTGTCTACATAAAATGTTATATTTATAGAAAAACCCTTACTAGAGGAAACTAAGAACATTTGCATATAAAAATGGTGTCTACAGAAAACACTGCCAAAATAAAACTACCTATTGAAATGTCCATAAAAGGTACACTAAAATAAATAAATAAATAAATAAATAAATAAACGAAAGAAAAAATAACAATGGAAAAATAAACAAATGATGCCTATAGAAATGTGAGCAATGGATAGAGGAATATTCATACATAAAATTTATGGCTATAAAAACACTGTCTATAGAAACATTCCTGTCAATGGAAACGTCTGTCAATGTGTGTGGAAATAATGTCTATAAAAATTTGTCCATTAGAAACCGTTTAGAAATTTTTCCCTAAGAAAACTGTTTATTAAAAACTCTGTCTACAGAAGATCTGCCGGGAGGAATCGCTGTCTATAAACTATTATATATAAAAGAAGTGTCTATAGAAAACTCTGCCTATACAAATGTCTATAAATTTCCTATCAATATAAAACTCTGCACATAGAAAATTCATGTTCATAAAAAAATACAGTCAAATCAAACAAATACAATTATAGCTATAGAAACAGCTGAAAGTAAAACAATTGAAATAGAAAAATAGAAAATAATAAAATGCTAGAAAATGCTGCCTATAGAAAAGTCTGCATACAGAAATTTCTGTCTATTGAAAACTTTGTATACAAGTTATATTTCTGTCTGTATGACCTTTGGCTCTAAAATGCCTTCCTTCAGAAACCATGTCTATAGAAAATGCTGTCTATAGAAAATCCTGCAAATCGAACAATCTTCCTAAAATTGTTTGTCTCTGTCTATAGGAAAGTGTCCATACAAATCTCTGAAAACAGAAAGTCCTCCCCGAAGAAACCTCTATTCATAGAAAACTGTCTATAAAACTGTTATCCCCGAGATAAAATATAATTACTCCAAGTGTAGATAATAAGTGACCTGTGTAAAAAAAAAAAAAAAACATTAAATCAACACTGTACAGTTTTACTGTAGACAAACTGGCCCTTAGTCAAAAATATTGGTCAAAATGTCTAATTCCGCTCCAAACAAATGGCTTTTTTTTTTTTACTCCATTAAGAATTAAAACTGCTCTAAAGTCAGAGTTTCCCCGGCTGCAGCGTCTGACCCGCTGTACTCATCCGACCAACAGACGCAGCTGCGTTTCTACATTATAATGAACGTTTCCTGAGGGATAAATGTCATCGTCCTAATGAGCCCACGTCTACACTCTAACACTATATGTGTGCTGAAGAGCCAGGTAACCTCATCCACTTTAACAATAAAAAGCATGGAGCTGTAATCAGGTGCAGTCGAACCATCAACATACACACACACACACACACACACACGCATTTTATTTTATTGTCTGAACTGATGAAGATGAAGTTAGACGAGATTTTCTACTTTGGAATAGACAGATGGGGGCACTGCAGCTCTCTGTTGCACACTGTCAGAGAAGTGTGTGTGTGTGTGTGTGTGTGTGTGTGTTTCACGGTCCTGTCTAATACACACTGGAAAAAAAAAAGATCTGGACGGAATTTCTCTGTGTTTAAGTTTCCAAGAAAACCCCAATCAGTGTTCCGACTGAATGATATACTGCAGTGTGTGCGTGTGTGAGTGTGTATGTGTGTGCAGCTGCAAAATATTTTTAAATAACACTGTATAAAAAAAAAGTTCATAAAATAAAAAAATGAAATGAATAAAAAATTTTTTATTGCTAAATTAATTAATAAACATAATCTGTTTATTGTTTAAGAGCTGTTCGGGATTTTCAATATCCACAAATCTTCTGACATATCTGTGAAAGGTTTCAAGTTTATTATGTATATTATTATTATATTACTATAAATATAAAACCTTTTTTTTAATCAGTAGTATTTAATTTCTTTTTTTCTGGTTTGGAGAAATGTGCTTTTATTATTGTATAGTGTATAATATTATTTTATCTTCTTTTGCTATGATGAGAGGTATGACAGTATGTTAGGATAAAAAATGTGAAAAATATCAACATGATCTCAGTTTAATTCTTAGCAGCTTTTAGTTTAATAAATTATCCTGTAATTTTATAGATACATTCTTCTAAACAGAATTTTTCTAAACAGCTCTAAAATGTATAATCATACAAAAAAACATGGAACTATTTTTATTATTGTTTTGTATATGTATAATCATATACAAAACAATAATAAAAAAGTTCCATGTTTTTAATCCATGCTTCATTACATCCTTATTTTCTGCTTTGGCTATTTTGCCTTTAATTAGCGGCGTAGCACATAAAGACTATATTATCTATAAAACACTGTGTAGAGACACATGACAAAGTAAATAATACAACATACTTATTTTAACCAACGAGAAATATTTGTGTGTTTCATTATCATACATATAACATATACATTTACACGACAGATTCACAGCTTATTATTTCTCTCCTCTCGCCTGTAAAATGTCTCGTTATTATCAGAATAAAGAAAAGTGCCAGAATAAAAAAACAGGATGTTTTTTTTTTAAATACAGAGTTAAGTTGTGTATCTCTGTTTCTCTGACACACATTTGTATTTTCAGTGGAATAAAATATTAACATGGTAATAAACCCAGCGTTCAAATAAACATAATATATTTATGTGTGTTTGGTGCTGGTCACAGTAATGCCAGTATAATGCCAGTATAATGCCAGTATAATGCCAGTATAATGCCAGTGTAATGACGTTGTACTATGGCCTGAGGCAGCGCAAGGCGTTTAGCTCAATGTTTTATGCAGACTGTCATAAATAAAAGTGACTCGCGGTAACTTGCCGCTGATTCAGTTTCACTTTGCTGGCGAAAAACAATAGTGTGTCAAACCTGCTTTGAAAAAAATATAATTGGTTTAAAAAAACAAACAACAAAAAAAACCCTGATGACTTCATTAAAAAAAAAAAAAAAAAAAAAAATATATATATATATATATATATATATATATATATATATATATATATATATATAAAGTGCACTGAAAGCTGGACGTCTCATTTCTCGCCGTGTCTCTTGTTTTTAATATAGGCGAAAAAGATGTGTACAATAAAACAATAACTGTCCAGACTCTGTAACAGATACAAAAAGAAGATGTCGGGATTCCTGATTTCTTTATACATGCAATGATCAGAAATTTATCTCGGATCAAATACATTTTACGGTACTTGTGAACGAAAAAATTTTTTTAAAACTAGAAATGTGTTTCCGCACTCAGAAAAAAAGGAAATCTGGCCTTGTATTGATATGTTCATTTTAATAAAATTAATTGATTAGTTTACCCTAAACATACTACATTTTACAGTCATTTAACACTATTTATTTTTCTTCACTTTAAATAATTTACTTGAGCTGAAATTCTTCTAATTTAAATATATTAATTTATAAGAACAATGCCAGTGGGCAGTTTCTGATTCAGGTTCAGGGTTCGAGCCACAGAGTTGCCCCTGTTGGGGCCTTGACTAGGGCCCTTAACCCTGTCTGAATCCTGTGTTCTAGCTCACCCTGAACCACAGCTTCCCAACTAGGATATGCATATAAGATTTTATGCAATTCTTTTCTTTTGGGATTAATAAAGCACTTATGATCATTATGCGTCATTTTTGTGCTCTTGCTCCACAGGATGCTCCAAGGTACAATCACTCATATCAGTTGGAAAAAAGAGGGATGGACGTAAATAGGGGACAATAATTGTTTAGAAAGATTAACTTAAAGAGAAGAACAACAATGTGTTAGCTTGAGCAGTGCTAGGAAACAGCACGGTTGTCCCTCGGGATCTGCACGGGATCAGTTCCAGGATTCCTTGCAGATACCATAAAGCTTACGGAGGCTCAGATACCTTCTATACAGTGGTGCTGTATTTACATACTGTATCACCTCCACACATCCTCCTGTACGCGATAAATTATCTCTAGAGGACGTCGAATATCTAATATAACATGAATGCGCTGGAATTCGTTGCCATACCGGACTGTTTAGGGAATAAAAGCAAGAGAGAAAAAAAAATATATATATACTTCTTCCTTTTTTTTTTTTTTTTTGATTAACTATGAAATAGCATTGTACACTCTCTCTGAGCCTGTGGTGAGGGACTCATTTGATCACTTAGCTGTTTCTTAAGAGAGGTTCCTTTTTCACAGAACACACAGAGTACACGAGAAGTGAATGACGGAGGCGTGAGGTGAAGCGTGAGGTTGCAGGAGCGAGACTTAGGATGTGCATGTGATAGAAGGTTACAGCAGAGTTCAGCGCTGTGCACGATGCACGGCCAAGTCAAACGCTGCTCTGTAGAAATGAATGGAATATTTTTTTTTAAATAAATATTTATGATTCATAATTCAGTGTTGGTTGAATTCGGTGATGCAGAACCTGAGCATTTAGCATCCAGTATACTTTAACTGTAGTTACAGTAAGTGTAGGGTATAAAATATAAAATATACCAGTGTGCTGTCTATACAGTACATACATAGTTTTCATAAAAATATTTACATATTAATGATGTTCTATATTTTATCATATTCTAATACTGAGTGAAATATAATATGAAATACATTTTTTAATTATTGCTGTAAGTATTTCTTCAGCAATGATTATGAAAACTTTGTACTGGTATTTGATTTTGAGCGTAGTTATTAAAAAGTGTTAAATAGACTGTTAAACATAATATCATATAATAATATCATATTCAAGAATATTAAACAATTATATTTTGCTTGTACTATAAACTAACGCAATCTACATAAATTTTTTTGGTATACATTTTATTTTATTTTACTTTTTGTTTTTATATTATTTTATTTTAATTTTATTTTACTTTTTGTTTTTGTATATCAGTATTTAAACATATTACCCGTTATATTATACTGTACACTATGGGTGCGTTGTATAGAATGTATTTGAATATACTTCATTTTATTTCTCTATTCATCATAAAATAAACATTGTATGAATTGCAATTATTATAACATTCCGTTACAAAGTTATTTTGCAAATAGTCTGTTATTAAACATATTTTTTGTAGCCCCCAGGTATTGTATAATGTATTCCAAGACTGTGTTCAGTGATATGAATAAATAAAAAAATGAGGGAACAGTTACACATACCTGCCCGATATGCATGCTCGTGTCACAGGTCAAAGGTCGTGCAGAGGTCAGATCGTTCGACCCCAGCAGTGTTGATATGATGCCGTTACGGTCCACTTTGCGGATCATCGTCCCGTCAACGAAGTAGATTAATCCATTTTTATCCACGGCAATGCCTGCAGGAAGAAAGGGGAGAGATATATATGGACATATAGGTGTCAGAACCCATACACACACACACACACACACACACACACACACACACACACACACACACACACACACAGAGAAGCTACATGTGTCACATTTGGCCCTGCATTTTTCAGGTCACGATGAAAGGCCGTGCTGTGAATTATTCACATTTTGCTTTGACTGTGCTGAATAATTTGTGAAGGTAAAATGACTAGAGGACACACACACACACACACACACACACACACACACACACACACACACACACACACACACACACACACACACACACGCACTGGATTTTCCTCACACAGTGTCAAAATCAAAGTGTACAACAGTTGAATTCCACGCTGATTAGAGATAACACAGCACCATCACATTTTATTCTCTGTGTGTGTGTGTGTGTGTGTGTGTATGTGTGTGTGCGTGTGTGTGTTTTAGATGCCAACCCAGAGCTTACCGAACATCTGTTTGTTGCCATGGGGACAGTAATAGCTAAAATAACTCTTGTATGCAGCCAAGAGGAGTTACACTCAGTGTGTGTGTGTGTGTGTGTGTGTGTGTGTGTGTGTGTGTGTGTGTGTGTGTGAGTGAGTGTGCGCGCTCTGGGCACCCTTCCACAAAAAAAAAAAAAAAAAAATCCCTCAGCGCCATGACCAGTGGCCTAATCAAAGTGGCAGAGCATAGTGTGTGTGTGTGTGTGTGTGTGTGTCCATGTGGTTTTCTACACTATGACTAATGTGCTTTGTTAAACTAAAAGTGAAAAACGCGCACACACAAAAACACGTGCACGCACACGCGCGCGCATGCACATGCAGCATGTACACAAAGAGTGTGTATGAGTGATGAGGCGAGTGTTTTATTTGCTCAGCAGATCCGCTCGGCGTGATTCCTCCAGTGTCATCATAACAGCATCAGTGCGGACATTAGAGATTCTCTCCCACACACACACACACACACACACACACACACACACACACACACACACACACACACAGAAACGAGAAAAAAGTAGTATCTGTATATATTTAAGTGGTCATTTGTAACCCGGCTACCTTTAGGACCCAGCAGCAGAGCCTCGGTGGCCTTTCCTCCGTCCCCACAACGATTCTCGTCGAAGGGTAAGCACTGTTCTCCGGTTCCTGCCACCACCTCAGCGTTCTGCAGCAGCTCCTTCACTCCTGTCAGAACTTTGGGTCTGAAGATCCTGCGTGAGTTTGTATCGGACACGTACAGCTGCCCCGACATCGGGTCCGTCGCCAGGTAGTACTTATGCGCTGGATTGTTGCTATGGAGAAGGAGGAAGGAAACGTTTTATTTACTCGTCATGAAACACAATGGACAGGCTTGCATAACCTTCAACCCTAAAAATTGACCTTCAACCCTAAACACTGACCTTCAACCCTAAACACTGACCTTTAAATCTAAGCACTGACCTTTAACTCTAAACACTGACCTTCAACCCTAAACACTGACCTTTAAATCTAAGCACTGACCTTTAAATCTAAACACTGACCTTTAAATCTAAACACTGACCTTTAACCCTAAACACTGACCTTTAAATCTAAACACTGACCTTTAACCCTAAACACTGACCTTTAAATCTAGGTCCTAATGTCTAATCCTAGGTCAAAGGCAAAACACTAAGTTTAATGTCTAACCCTAAGACTAATGTCCAAATCTAAGACTTATGTCAAACCCAAGATCTTTCAAGCCTACGATTAATGTCAAAACCTAAGATTAGTGTCCAAACCTAAGTCTAACATCCAACGATAGGACTAATGTCTAACAATAGGACTATTGTCCGATCCTAGGTCTAAAGTCTTACCATAAATACAATGTCTAATCCTAGGTCTAAAGCAAAACGCTAAGCTTAATGTCTATCATCCAAATCTAAGACTCATGTCAAACCCAAGATCTTTCAAGCCTACATCTAAGGTCTAACTATAAGACTAATCTCCAAACCTAAGATTAATGT
>JAAGKR010002696.1:79176-88152 GCA_011419295.1 Clarias macrocephalus
GTGTGTGTGTGTGTGTGTTAGATCGAGCAGTTTGGTGATAAATCTGGAGGACAGAGTAATGTAATAATTAAACTCTAAAAATCATCTTCGGGGTTTCATTTCCAGTAAGTGCTATATACTGGGAGCACTGGGTGTGAGAAAGGAAAAAAGCCCCTTTAGTTCATCACTCGTGCGCTGGTGTGTGTGTGTGCGTGTGTGTGTGAGTGTGTGTGTGTGTTTAATACTTTAGTCTATAAATGTATTTAATGTAACACTGGTCCTTGAGATCCAATTATTTATATTAAATATGCTTTTTTTTCATTTAACTAAAATTTTTGAAATATAATTAACATATAAAATACAATAACAAAATTATGCAGTAACAAGACTAGGACCTTTAATAATTTTATAATTTTTTTTTTCTAAAATAACATTATTTCACAAGTGCGCTTTCAAGTTAAAAAGTTTATTTAATTTTTTTTTATTTATCACCTTAACATTAATTATACTTTTTTTTTTTACATATTTAAAATGTTAATTGTGATTATTTACTCTATTTATTCTATTGAAATGATTAATATTTTTTTTATTCATTCATTTGTTAAATAAATCATTCTACACCCACATATGGAAGCACTAATTGTGCAAAAATACAAAAATAATACTTATTATTATATTATAAGGCACCGTAATTTAAACAATCTCTATATTTTAACCCTAAATAAACAAATAAACAAACAAACTAACAAACAATTATTTTTTGGAATTCAATTATATATGAAAATTAATAGTGAAATAAACAGTGTTAAAGGTGCAGCAGTGAACTAGTGATGTGTGAGTAATTTTGTGAGATCAAATTGTGACTTTCTACTCCTGACACGGTCAAGTGACTAATAATAATGTTACATAATAATAATAATAATAATAATAATAAAGTGATAAAGAAAAAACATATATATGAGTGAGATCTGCTTCTGTTAGATCTCGGCTAAGAAACTGAAGATAGAGAGTGCTAGAGGTCTTGGTAAGAAGACGAGAAGACTCGGCAAGAGACTTCACAGTTCTACAATAAATAAATAAAAATAATACATATAAATAAACAAACATAATCTACATAAATAAATACAAAAAAATGCCATGTGGGGTGGGTACACGCCGCAGCAGGTAGATGGGGACGAGTTATTGGTGACTGTGAGGAGACGCTGAGAATTACACAACACACACACTGTGAAATACACATCACACACACACACACACACACACACACACACACACACACACACACACACACACAGAGAAATATAGAACATCGTACACACATTGTGAAATACAGAACATCACACACACACAGAAACACAGAGCATCACACACACTGTATCTGCTGCTACTTCCCCTGTCTTACACACACTCAGCTCAGGGGACTCATGAAGAATGTTCACATCATTCAGCACTCCATCCATCCATCCATCCATCCAGCCATCCATCCATCATTTTATCCATCCATCCATCCATCCATCCAGCCATCCATCCAGCCATCCATCCATCCATCCATCATTTTATCCATCCATCCATAATTTTATCCATCCGTCCAGCCATCCATCCATCCATCATTTTACCCATAATTCCATCCATCATTTTATCCATCCATCCATACATTATTTTATCCATCCATCCATCCATCCATCCATCATTTTATCCATCCATCCATAATTTTATCCATCCATCCATCCATCCATCCATCCATCCATCCATCCACCCATCATTTTATCCATCCATCCAGTCCAAACTCCATTCACTGCTTCCCCATCCATCTATCCATCCATGCATCCATCAATCCATCATTTTATCCATCCATCCATCCATCCATCATTTTATCCATCCATCCATCCATCCATCCATCCATCCATCCATCCATCCATCCAGTCCAAACTCCATTCACTGCTTCCCCATCCATCCATGCATCCATCAATCTATTCATTTATTCAAAATCCAGTCCTTCACTTCATGAGTCAGGTAACTTGCATTAAGGCTTGATTTGCGATTAATTTGGCACACCCCTTTCTTCATCCCTTCATCCAGCCACCCATCAATCCATCCATCTTAAATCACTTCTGTATATCCAGAGTCAGAATTAAGTTTATTTGCCAAGTACCGTTAGCGCAATTGTTGCCGTCATTACCCTTCCCTGCACCCCTCATTCCTATGCCTTACCTGAGCTCCATGACGCTGGTGACGTTTCCTGAAGGGAAGATGCGTCTGATGTAGTTAAAATCTCCCACGTAGATGCTGCCGTCCGACCCGCAGGCTAGAGCCACAGGAGCCAGCAGCTTGTTCCCATCAGCCTGGCCGTTACAGCTGGGACAGGAGATACTGCGCCTCCGCCCGTTACCCATAATGCTGCTGATCACCGGGGGCTGCTGGGAAATAAACACGTTTTCACCGTTGCCCTTATACAGAATACCTGAGAGAGAGAGAAAGAAAGAGAGAGAGAGTGTTAGTATACACTTTTAAAACCATCCATCCATCTCCACTGCATCAATTCCCTTCTCTACTCTTCTTTCATCACTTCCATCTCTCTCAGGTTCTCTTCTTCTCTCAACAGATCCAACCCTGCCCTTCCTCTATCCCTCTGTCCATCAGTCCACCCATCCATCCCTCCACCCATGCCTTGCTTTGTTCTTCCACCCAACCCTTTCTCTATTTCTCAACCATTTCATGCATAGCTCCATCCATCCTTCCATCCATCCATCCTCAATCTTTCTTTCTACCACTACTTCATCCTTTTATCATCTCTCCATCCTGCCATTAAATTATTCCTCTGCTCCTAAATAGTCTCTCTATACTGTATGGTATTTCTGTCCTATAATAAACAGTACTGGTTTCTCAGAGATGTTAATTAACTTTGCAGTGGGAATCGATAAACACACACACACACACACACACACACACACACACACACACACACACACACACACGTTTATGCAGTTCCTGTAAGAGCAGTAAAAGTGGGTCACGTTTCCTGTTCCTCTCAGCAGGACTCGGTAATGCTTGATGCAAATGAAATCACAGTGAGCTCGGTCACGGATTTAAGGAGCCAAATCCGACCCGAACGGAGGGATCGAAAGAAGAAGAAAGAGGAACGAGTCTGGAGATGTTAATGAGGAGCAAGCGCTTTAACACATTTCAGTCATGAGGCTGTTCATTATTAGATCCTCACCTTGTGCAAAAGACAAAAAAACCCCAGAGAAAATAAAAAAAAGGTTCTCTATCTATCTATCTATCTATCTATCTATCTATCTATCTATCTATCTATCTATCTATCTATCTATCAGACTTCTTCTTATTTCTTCTTCTCTTTCTTTATGTGTTTCTCGATCTCTGGTAAATGCCCGTGTGAGCCACTTCAACCCCGATGTGAACCTCCACACGGGAATTTACATCTTTACCCAGCAGCAAAATAGCCTTGGCTTCTCTTCATCACTCGACCAATCCGACCCTGCTCTTACTTCACCCCTCTCTATCCATCCTTCATTCCATCCTCCCCTCCATCCGTCCCTTGCTTTATTCCCCCTCTGATCCCTTCCTCTCCAGTACGGCTTCACTCCATCCATCCTTCCTCAATCTTTCCAACTATTCCGACCTCTAGCACCACTTTGTGGGTTTTCTTTTTTCTCATCTAGCCGCGCTTCACACAGTGTATTACTGTTGTCAGGATTCTCCCTGAGGTGCGACGTGCCTCTGGACTTTTGTATTACAGGGGCATTTATTTTGACCTTGGTGCTCGTGTTTGCTGTTTCAGTTCCTGTGTTGGGCTCAGACAGAAAGAGAGATAGAGACAAAGAGAAAGAGAGATTTATTTTTCAATTTTTAAAACAAAACCTTTAACCATTTGTCTATCCATCCGTCTCCACTGCGTCGATTCCTTCCTCTAATCCTTTATCCTTTGATGTCTCTCTTTTAACCAATCTATCCTGGTTTTCCTCTGTCGCTCTCTCCATCTCAAATTTTGTGGATACTTGATTACAAAATTTAAACGCTAAAAATATCATTTTATTTCTTCATTGTAAATCTGCCTGCAGTACCTTCATTGTCCACTAGTTGCTTTGCGAAACATTTCCCGACAATTAAATTTTTTTGATTTATCACAACATATCACAATATTTTTTAGAATCCATTTACTGTGTAAATACAGTAAATGGACACGAAAACAAACTTCTAGGTGAGGCGAAGTTTGGCTGACACTGGCGACTTCTTCCATAACTGCAATGAAGAAAGGTTACTATGGAAACAGTAACATGTTAGCAAGCGTATTAATAATCGAATAATAAACAGACATTTCATTTCAGAGCTGCTCTTATAGAAATCTCATCAACACCTTCGCGAGACAGTAGTTTTTGCAAAACATTCTAATGTTAATACGCGGCTGACACTGGAGACTCCTTCCGTACATGAGACACAAACGTCCAGCTGTCACAGGATTATCTTACAGCTGGACGTGAAGGAGTAGGAAAAGATATTTGTAAATTATACTCATGTACAAGCTGATATAATTGCTGAGCCGGCTCCAGGACGCTACGCTGTGAGGTCCTGACCGCTCCTCCAGGCTCACTTTGGTCTCGATAATTTCCACCACAAGACACAAACTAAAGCGAATCAGTAGCGTGACCGGGACTTTATTTCCTTTCTTTCTGATTATGTCTCTCTCTCTCTCTCTCTCTCTCGCTCTCTCTCTCTCTTCTTTCTTTCTGACAAATAAGTGAATCTTCAAACTGTACCAAGTTTAATCTCACACTGCCTGGAGCAAATTGTGTGTGTGTGTGTGTGTGTGTGTGTGTGTGTGTGTGTGTGTGTGTGTGTGTCTCACAAGAGGAAATGCCACCAGCTAGCGAAAGCAGGTTGAGTACTGTGTGTAACTCATCCCTTTTTAATTTCCTGACTGCAGCGTGTCCGTGAGGGTGTGTGTGTGTGTGTGTGTGTGTGTCTTTAACACACTTCAGCTCTTCAACACTACACTCGGTGAACTCCAATCCAGTCTCTAACTTTGTCTAAACTCTAAAGGAATCTCTAATCTTTTCAGCAGAATTATATAATAATATATAGTGCAGTATGTAGGGCAGTGAGCGCACACACACACACACACACACACACACACACACACACACACACACACACACACACACACACACACACACACACACACACACACACACACACACAAGATTAAACAGTTATTAGTACAGTCTGGAGCTGAGGCCTGAGTTTAATAACATTATTTTTTAAAAACACATTCGGAGGTTCAGCCTCAGTCTAACGCAACACTTTAACAGTACAGTCCAAAGAAATCTCCATGCACTGTGTATCTGTGTGTGTGTGTGTGTGTGTGTGTGTGTGTGTGTGTGTGTGTGTGTGTGTGTGTGAGTGTGAGATGAAAGTCATGTACAGGGGCAGTACTAGAGTCACACTGCATTATGAGTGGTATTACAGTCCACCACTCGGTCAGTGGAATTTCTCCAGTGAGGACACACAGACCGGTGGAAGTTCAAACCCCCTTCTGTCCCCCTTCCCTGTGTGTCTCTCTCTCACTTTCTCTGTCCCCCTCTTTCTGTCTCTCTCCTTCTGTCCCCCTTCCCTGGGTCTCTGTCTCTCTCATACTTTCTCGCTTTCTCTGTCTCTCTCTTTCTGTCCCCGTTACCCGTCTCTCTCTCTCTCTCTCTCGCTTTCTTTCTGTCCCTCTCTCTGTCCTTCTCTTTCGGTCTCACTCTCTCTATTTCTTTCTCTCTTGCTTCTTTCTGTCTCCCTTTCTCTGTCTCTCTTCTCTCTCTCACACACACACACACACACACACACACACACACACACACACACACACACACACACACACACACACACACACATCTTTTTATTACAGTACTTCACTATTTTCCTTATTCTTTCTCTTTTATTTTCCCCTCTATTCATTGCGTTCTGTCTAAATCACACTGTTTATTTATTTTCTCTCCCCTTTTCCTACTCTATTTCTTTCCTCTCTATAATTCTCTCTCTCTCTCTCTCTACTTTCAATGCTTTTTATTTTTCTCCTTCTAGTTATTTCTTATCTGCTTATATAACACTACTTATTTTCTTTTTTATATATTTATTTATTTGCTCTCATTCCTATTCCATTTCTACTTTTTCTCCCCCTCTGTCTATTTCTGCCTTTCTATCGCATTATTCTCTTTATACCTTCACTTCCACCTGTGTTCTCTCTCTTATTTTTATCATTTCTTTCTTCACTCTTTCTTTATAATTGTCTTAGATTATTCCTTTAAATCCTTTATATACATATACTGTACTGTATATAACCGGCACTTTTTTAATCTACTCTATTTACAATATACAGTATACGTAAAATCAGATTAGACATTTTGCAAGAATGCGACGAAGATGAACAGAAAATCTGCAACCAATGGCATGACGTAAATAAAGTGTGTGTGTGTGTGTGTGTGTGTGTGTGTGTGTTAGTGTGTGAGTAAGCCTACTCTATTCGTCTCTTTGTTCATATGTTCCTCAACTCTGATCTCCTCAAACCTTTACAATATTCACATGTCTAAGATCTCTTTAATGTAAACACACACACACACACACACACACACACACACACATAGAATCCCCGCTCACGCTCTTCTATAAGCTGAGAGAGAAACGTATGTTCTGCGAACCTGTGAAAATCCACTCCTGTGGTAAAGGAAATCTGTTCTCGTTCTCAGGAGTGTGTGCCACTGAAACAGTGTGGCTCAGACGCCGAGTCGCTTTCACAACAAAACACACCGAAAAGCGGCGCTTCCTCCGCACGCACAAAGCAATCTGTCAGGAACCAGCATCCCACGCAGCAGCAAAACAGTAATTAAGACTAAAAAGGATAATCAGGATGTAATGCATCCGCTCTGGACTGGGGGAAAGACGCTGCGCGTGAGTGACGTGGGTCTGACAGGGCGCCGGGGGGCTTTTCATCAGAAACCCCAAAAATCAAACGAGAACAAAAAAACAAAAACAAACAACAACGACGACAACAAAAAGTTTTGATCTTTATTTAATCCGAGAGAATGATCATGAGCAAAAGGTGGAGCGAGGCCAGAGGAGAGGAACGATCGCTCGCTCTTTATCACGCGTCACGAGAAATATCAGGAAGGAGGGAAGATCGAACGAATAAAAACAACACGTTTAAAGCTTACTGAGCAGGTGTGTGATAAACACACCGACGCTGATCAGATATCTGTCTGTCTGCACGTCAAACACTTCAGCAGTGAACGAGTGAGTCGACGTGTCTGACACAACACCAGGAGAAACGCCGTGTCTAAAGTTATATTCTTACCCAGTGCTGGGAGATAAAAGACTCATTTATGTGCAGCATGAGCAACCTTTTTTAGTTGAAACCTTTTAAATCAATTTTATATACATCAGATTATAAACATTATTTAGAATAAGTGTTTAGTTTAGGGTTAGGGCGGAGCTACAATTTGGTACTTTTTCTCACATTTACCTATGATAATTAAATTCCGTGCACTTTTTTTTTTTTTTAAACATTTTAATGAGATCAGGCTTTTTTTGTGGAAAAAAAATAATAAAATAAGTATGTTAGAATTTGTAAATTATATTATTTATATATTGTATATTATTGTCAATTATATATTGTTATAAACAAAAATTATAAATACTACCATTAAAATTTCACAAAAGACAGCAGCTTTCATTAAAATAAGTATTCTAAGAATTTGAACATTTTGGAAATTATTTTTATGATATATTATTTATAATCAGTGTTATTATCAATATTATTTATAATCAGTGTTTATGTTAGAGACGGGGTTTGGGGTGAAGCTGGTATTGTGTCTTACATTTTCCTACATTAATTACATTACTTACACACACACACACAAAAAAAAATTCAATATTCATAATATATATACCCATTTTTCATGTGAACTTTAAAGTTTTTTTATAATAATAATAATAATAACAATGAAAGGTTTTTTATAATTATTTTTTTAAAATAACAAATAATATTTAAATAAACAGACAGCACATTTAATTTTTACAAACAAATAAAAAATTTGGAAATTCATTTTATCAATCATAGTCAAATCATGATTTTAATTTCTTAAGGGTTGTGGTCCGGGGCGGAACGAGCAAGGTCTTTCTTTAAGTATAGTTATCTATATTTATTATTTTACAAAATTAATATCAATATAATTTTTAATAATACAATTAAAACATGACAGATTATTACACTATGGATAATACAATAACAAGCATAATTACAACAGGCATGATAACAATTTGGAAAATGAAGTTTATAAGTCTTAGGTTAGGGGCGGGGTTTGGGTTGAAGCTGGCTTTTGCTTTTCAGTACAAATTTTTCACGAGATTAGATTAGATCATAAACAGCTGCGTAGTTAACTAGCTCAACGTCTTGTTTTCTTTTTCTTTTTGTATAATAACATTTAGAGTTGTGTTTCCTTTTTCACATTACAAATCCCACTTTTAATTCACACTTTAATTCACTCCATTTCTTTCCATTCTCCTGTGCATGGTGATGCTAAGCTACAGTAGCTAAACAACTGATGTCAAATAATTAGCAAATCAGAACATTTTCTAATAGTTAACCCCATGTAGCATAGATCTGTCAGAAAATGAAACCAGGAAGTGAATTTTGTTAAACTTTGTTTAATTTTATAAAAGAAACTGTGCTAATGTGTAGCTAAAATCGTGTATGCTAACGCTAAATAGCTGCAAGCAGGGTAAGAAATTCAAGAAGGAAAAATCTTTTCTGTTCCCTGTGATGTAATAACATTTTTCTCACTAACTTGTTAGTGAGTTAGAATAAGAAATCTTGTATCTCTTTCACACACACACACACACACACACACACACACACACACACACACACACACACACACACACACACACACACTTGAACAAGGAGTGAAATAACGGGAGTAATAATAATAATGCATCATA